>MU223333.1:292544-312352 GCA_018584345.1 Thuja plicata | reverse complement strand
AAAGATGAACAGTTAGATAAGATAATTTACAAACTGATGATTAAGGGTTAATGGGCTAACCAAGAAAAGTTTTAGAGGTATTGATTCACCCCTCCCCTCTCAGTACATCATCTCAATATAATTCCAAAAATATTTAATGTTGCACGGTCAGTGTGAACAAAGATTGGATATCCTGTTACATAATGCCAGAATTTATTCCAAGCATAGACCATTGCTAGTAATTCTTTTCCAGTGACTGTATAATTTAACTCTGGCCCATGTAAAATTTTGACGATATAATAAATAGCATTTTCAAGGTTATTAGATTTTTGGCCTAAGACAACACCTATTGCATAGTGAGAACAATATGTATGTATATGGAATGGTAAAGACCAATCAAGCCCTCTAAGTACTAGTGTTGCTGTAAGAAGGGACTTGAGCTGCACGAATGATTCCTCACAGGTTGGTGTCCATGTAAACTCAGCTTCTTCTGTAAGCAAGGTGTACAGTGGACTAGCTATTTGACTTAAATTTTGAATGAAGTGTCTATAATAACCAACATGTCTTAAAAAGGATCTAACATATTTTTGCTTAGTATGTGTAGGCAATGTAGTAATTACCATAATTTTTGTAGGGTCCACTTGTATGCCAACTTCTGAGATGAAGTGTCCTAGCACCACTCCTTCGTGCATCAACATGAAACATTTTTCACTGTTCAGGGACATATTGTGTTCTTTACATCTGATCAACACAAATCTTCTTCAAAAGTAACACCAAATATGGTGAAATCATCCATATATATTTCCATGCAGTTATGTGAGATATCAGCTAAAATGTTGATTATATGTCGTTGGAAAGTGGCTGGAGCATTACATAAACCAAAAGGTAACGCAAACTATGCATATGTTCCCCAAAGAGATGTAAATATTGTCTTTTCTTAATCCTGTAGATCAATACTAATCTTATTGTATCCGCTATATCCATGAAGAAAAGAGAAGTACTTTTTACTAGCTAAGGTATCTAGAACTGATCAATGAATGATAAGGGAAAATGATATTTCTTTGTTGCATTGTTTAGTTCTCTATAATATACACATATTCTCCATTTACCCCCCTTTTTAGGAACTATTACCAAAGGTGAAACCCATTTATTGTCTAAGATTGGATAAATAAAACCAACATCCAACAAGTTTTGCAATTTAGTCTTTACAATTTCTCTCAAGGCTAGGTTGCTTCTTCTCTGAGGTTGGCAGAGTGGTAGAATGCCTTCATTGATTTAAATTCTGTGTGTATAGAGTTTTGGGTTCAATCCTGTCATTTCTCCATAGTCCCAAGAAAAATCTTTTTCATGTTTACAAAGGAGTTGAGTTAACAATGCTAATTGTTATGCTGTAGGAAGGTTTGGAACTTCCGTTATAACAGGAGGGTTTGGTGCAGGCAGGGTAGTACCAGATCTCAAATGAATATCAATTATTTCTAATGCATAGGCAGGGTACTATTGAGCATCAGTAACATACATTGGTTGATGTTGTTGCTTGTTGTTAGGATTGGGTTGTGTTTGAGCAGGTAATTGTGTTGGCCTTGGAGGAGGACTTGTAGCTGCAGGAGGTGGCATGATTGCAGGTTGAGATACTGGGGGTGGTAAGGGTTGATAACCGGGATTTTGATTAGGCCATTATTGAGGTCCTCTCCACTGTTTATATGGTTTTCAGTTCCCCTATGGTGGCTACTATTGATTTTGAGGTTGTGGCCATTGGGTTTGTTGTGGGTTAAACCACTGGTTCTGTTGAGTATTAGGCCAGGCGTTGTTCCAAGTAGGTGTAGAGTAGTGAGAATGATTTTGAAAATTCTAGTTTTTCCATTGGTTATTATAAGGATTAGAAAATTGCAAAGGTACCTAAGGAAAACCTTGTCTTGAGGCCCATGGACAACATTGAGCAACAAAGAATACTTGGTTGTCCTCCCCTATTTTCTTGTACTCAGTAGGAAGGTGTTGGTTCTCCAAATTTTCCACCAACTTGCACCCATAATCCTTCTTTTGTTGTCTACAGTGAGGGTAGTATTCATCTCGCTGTGCCTCGACATCTGCATGTTTCTTTTTGGCATGCATTGTGTCCAGGTGTGTAGCAACATCATTGATAATATCTTGCTTGAAATCTGACAGTAAGTTTGAGGTTTCCATCTTGTAAATGCCTGAGCTATTTAATTTAGCAAGTGTGGATTGAAATCGTCTACCCTTCTTTACAGTTGATCTTGAAGAGTTGAGGCAAATTTTCTTAAGATCATCCCAGGAATATTGAGATATATCTCCTCCAGCCATAAGGTCCAGTGCTTCAAGGCAGTTGTCGTTTACTCCCCTCGATAAAATGATTTTTTGTGAATCCTCCTCCAACACATGTTGTGGATTCTTCTTTAAATTGTACAAGAAGCATGAAATTTAATCTTCCAGAGTTTCATCTTTCTTCTGTGACATTCAAAAAATTTCATCTCCTCTCAAGTCACCCCCTTTACAATACTCCTTATATTTTTGTAGAAACAGAGTCTGCATCTCATTCAAATTGGTTGTTGGATCATCCCCTAATCCCATAAACCATCTTAGAGATGAATCCTTCAATGTTGTTGTAAACAAATTGAGTTTTTTACCATCAGTGTTGTAGTCAAAGCTTCGACAAAGAGTGTCAAACTCAAATAGAAAGGTGTCAAGGTCTTCAATTATTAGGCCATAGAACTTTGGAAGTGCAGTAGTGGGTATGTTTTTGAGGTTAGCATTATTGATAAGACTAGGAATAGGAAATGGAAAGGTAGGGTGTGCCATTACTGGAGGTACTTGGAAATGATGTTGTTGTTGCAAAGTAACATTAGCCAAAGGATCAGATGCACTTGGGGTGGGATTGTCAAGAAAGCTGTCCAAAATTTCAACAAAATTTTGAAGGTCAAATGGATCAAAAGGGTCTTCTTCAGATGCAAATGTTGAAGGAAACTCAAGACTTTCATCAAAAAAAAGTAATTAAACTTCTTCAAATTTTTCGTTCAGATTAACAGGTTCTCTTGGAAGGAATCTACCATGGACATCTCGTCTTCTTCATCTTTAATGCATCCAAGTAATTATATAAACTTGTTAAGCAAGTTCAGGACTGCAAACTACTATCTAGAAAACAGGAAACTATCTAACAAAAATGACTCAATAAGGTCCTCAGCTTGACACCATCCCCTACAATGGTGCAAAAAATGAACAACCCAACAATAGGTAATAATAATCATGACAAAGCTTCTCCTAGGAATAGTGTATTCAAACTAAGTATTATTTTACCTATCATGAAGTGCATTTAAATTGTCAACCCAGGGATGTATACTTGAAATAGGACAACATGATTTGTGCACTAAGTCTCTCATAGAGTCATGTTACTTAAGCTGCAAGAAGGAAAATACATGAAAGAAACTTACGGTATTGCTGCAGGAAAGTAAACACACACAACTATTTAAGAAATTTATGCTGACAACTATAAGTTCAACTTTAAACTATTCTATCAACCCAAAGCATTCACTATAATTATCCCTGTAGGTGTTGCAAGAACATACACAATTTATAATGATGCAAGAGGAAACATTAATTCTACTTGAAATGATGTAAATGCTTAAAGCAACTTAACCTAGTCTACTCTAATCCACCTTCCAAGTGGGCCCCCTTGGTCGGCTTATGCTAACTACTAATAGAGAATATAACTTAAAATCACTCCTTCATTATATTTCCAGAAAAACTGACTACATCATAGTGAAACAATGCACGAAACTAAAAGAGTAACTTTGCTTTCAAATGCAACAATGGTACAATCACCAAAAACTAACTAAAATCTAACAATCATATCCCTTTATATATAGGATTAATATTTATTTAAAGCATAAAGATAAGTTCTATCTAATTCATGCCATAAAGAAAGGAGAATGCAACAATCCATGACAGAATATCATAAATACTAGATAACCGCTTCAACAGAGTATTGACCGCAGAGGAAATATAGCATAATTGTGTTCCTATATGTTTAAAATGATAGTTATTTCAATTTATCAGGCATGTTCCACAGTGTTATAATGATTTTACTCATCGTAGATGGGACTTCATCGCTTCTTCATCAATGTTGTCGATCCACTCTCAAGTTGCTCCTCTTTCCCTGGCAAGTTAGTAGCACATGCATATATATTCAAGTTTTCAACCATTCAAATTAATCCAAATGTTAGGACATACATTCAAAAAATTATATGAAATATTGTGGCATATATATAATATTTAGCAAAGTATGTCACTACTATCAACCCATAGGTTTTGTGGATCTGACTGTACTTATAGTATGTTCATAAGTTTAAGTACTTAAAAGTTTCACAAGTGTTTTGGAAATGTCTTAGAACAAAGCATAAAAATAGTATGAAATAAAGACACATTATTGCCCCATCAAGGACTAAAAAATAGTTGGAACCCCTTTGGCGACTAACGTAAACTTAATTAAGGATGATGAATCTCTGGAAGTTGATCAGAAGCTAAATAGATCTATGATTGGTAGATTACTGTATTTGATTGCTTAAAATCCATACATTATGCATGTAGTCTAGTTGGTTACAAGATATCAAGTTAGTCTTAGGCAATCACTTGAGAAGGTAGTGAAAAATATATACATATTTGAAAGGGACTTTGAACTATGGATTATGGTACAAGAAAAATAATGAATTTTCTCTGGAATATTTTAATGATTTTGATTGGACATGATGTGTATATGGAAATAAGTACAAGTAGAGGTGCATTTTCCTTAGGAGATGGTCTGGTCTCTTGGACAAGCAAAAAGCAGCATTCATTGTCATTGTCTACTACAAAGGAAGTGTATATTGCAATAACATTTTGCCACACATAAGTCTTTTGGATGAAACAACCCCTAAAGGATATCAAGGTTGTATGTGATGAGGCAATTCCAATCACGTGTGGCAATACAAGTGTTATCAATATTTTAAACAATATAGTAATGCATTTAAGGATTAGATATGTTTTAATCCAATATCACTTATTGAGAGAGAAAATTGTTGAGAAAGAGGTTAGATTCGAGTATGAGTCTACACACAGAAATATTGCAAATATCTTCACCATGGCATTGTTAAAGGATTCTTTTGAGTGTCTCAAGTTAAAGTTGGGGGTTATTTCCCCTCCTTCAAACTAGATGCATAAGAGTGGGGCATATTTCTAGAAGGAGACCTAATATCTATCTCTTTTCTCTTGGATTGATGTAGTTGCTACTCTCAAGGGGAGAAGTGAAAGTTGTGGCTTCCTAGTTGTAGAAATATTCCCAAAGAATAATTGAACCTGAAAGGGGGATTGGTGTTGTTGATAGTGTTGTGTCTAGAAGATGAAGATATATTTGGTAATGCAGTGGGAGATATTTACATTGCAGAGATGTCTCTAAAAGGGGGAGAAATACAAACAAAATATATTTTATCATTAGACCCTTTGTCTTTGATGTTAAAGGAGGGGAGAAGTACAAATAGTGGGTCATCAATTTCTTTTATCATTGGTATTGCCATCAATGATAACGAGCGAGATTGTTAACATTACAAGTTCAATTTTTTTATTGATGACGACATACAATGTGTATTTATTTCAACTTGATGTAGAAGTGTACGAGTTTAATATTATATCTGATGTAGAAAAGTATGAGAGATGTGTGATGCACCTGTTTATGAGAAGTTGAAATATAAAGGAAAGAGTATTTAAAGTAAGATATGAAGGAAAAAGTATTTGAAGTATTTGGAGTCTAGTATTTATTATTCTAATCTTGTTCTAATGTTTAATAATGATGAGAAGTCACTATGTTGTATATTTGGAAGATGATAAGTATGGGAAGCTAGTATATGTACGAAATAGTATTCAAAGTCTTTATAGGAAAATGCTTTGCATAAGAAGTTGGAGAATTGTAATTTTGGTGTTGTAATGTATGGTCTGTGATTGTTGCACTATCTTATTTTCTCGTCCACAGAAGTTTAGAGGTTAGAAGTTGTACTTTTCTATATGATGACAGTAGGGCTAGTTGTCAAGAATAGTCAAGATAGGACCAAATAATGATTTGCATTTCTCCGCATAGATGTTTCAAGGTGTGAGGTTTTTTAGAAATGTTTATAATGTATATGAAATGATCTAGTTCAAATATCTTAATTTTTTTCCTTCCGAAGGGAAGTTATGTTGTTCCGAGTGCAATATTGTTGTTTGTGTTGGTCTCTGGCTGACCTAGCAGATTGCGGTAATTTGATTTATGAATTATTGATTTGGATATGCATTAGAGGTATATTTAAGAGGTTAATATAGATCCTACCACATAGTGTCTAGCTTTGTGTGGAGTTATGTGCATCAGAGATTGCTTTCAAGCCAACTGGTTAATATGTTCCTATGATTTTCCCCAAATTACACTTGGCGCTAACTTTGGAGAGTGTTGTGATGCTTGTGATTATATGAGATAATTCATGAGAGATGTATTGTAATGTATTTGGGTCCCTGTTATCTCTTATGGAGGATGAAATTTTGTGTATGTGTTTGAGGTATCCAACTTTGAATAAATGGTTCTTATCTTCATTGTGGTCGACCTAGTTGCAATTTTAATTGATCAAATTGATATATAGATGTACGATTGGTTGTGTTGAGTCATGGATTGAATTTTTGGGATCAAACATGAAATGATGAATTGATTATATAAACACCCCACCTCTCCTCATTTTAGTATCCATTATCAAGTTCAAGCATTCACTATCAATATTTTAAGCATTCATAATCAATCAAACAAATTGGAGTTCAAGATCTCTTCTACAATTCAACATCCAAGTCTTCAATCCTTGAAAGCATTCTTCTTCTTCATCGAGAATTTTTGTCAAACTAAAAAGTCCACCATACAATGTTTATATTTTAAGATTTCCTTTTTGATAAAGGTATTGCATCAACATTTGTGATAACATCTAAAGAAGCATTGTGTTATCAAGGTATAAGCTGATTTAAAATTCAGATCTAGCTTCTATTTCATCTAACCATGTGCAATTTCCTTGCATTTTCAATGTTGATTCCTAAATAGGGGGTTTAATAAGGAAAACCCCTTTAGCTAACCTTCTTCCCCATTTTATTTGTGTAGGAATAGGTTACACAGATATCGACGGAGATCCCAGAAGATCAAGACCAGATGGAGCACCCCTGTGGAATTTAGACCAAAACCCAGGGTACATAACGCCATTGGCATCCTATCATTGGGTGCATAATGATATTGTAATTTTGTTCCTATCTACATTTAGTGAAATTTTAGGTGCAGGAAGATACAAGTCTCAGGATCTTAGTTCTACAGTTACAGGTCTTTTTGGGATTCCGATAGTCAAGAATTCAAATATGAAAACTCACCTGTCCTATTTCATTTCCAGGTGCATTCAAATTCCTCCTTATTCTATTTTTTATCTAATTTTTAGTTGGATTATATTAGATAAACCCTTATTTAGTCTCTTGAATACCAATATCATTCCTCTCCTTCTCAATTCTAAGCAATAAAGGAAGAAAAAAACTTCAAGAAAAGATATTGTATTGACATCATTCTTATCAAGTGGTGTTAATCATACTTATCTTGGAATGTGTATTCCAATGTGCCATAGGAATTGGGGAAATTAGCCTTTTTACATGATCCCCATTTTCTATTGTACAATTGTTAATGGTGTCCTCTAAATTGACAACATGAGACTTACATAGTAATTCTAGAATGTTAGTCAAGTATTCATCCAAATAAGTTATATATAAAATGTGAAATATAATATGTTACTACACTAAATCTTGTACACCATGTCTAGAGAAAAATTAAACGAGTAACAAGCAAAATATGGGAGATGGAATATCAACATATGTTAAGAACCTTAGTTTATGAGCAAATTGAGGTTTAGATGGTCACAATGAATTTGTACAAAAATGTCCATACTGAATGCTTGAGTGTGAAAATAAAGAGGAAAGTGTGAGGAAGTATATACCCATGGCCAACATTTTACATCTCCAATTACAATTATATCTTTACAACACAAATATTCAATGATCATAGAATTTGGCATGAACTCTTCACTCTTCCTTATCGGGTAGTATGTGTTATTTGATAGATAAGTAAGAAATTAGTTGACAATAAGGGAGCACAAATGCCATAATTAAAGGATATTATTTTGATGTCAACAAACCATATTCCAAAAGCACATGTTGTAACTCATCAAAAAATGTGGCAAAGAGAAAATCTTTAATGAAGAGAAGGTACTCTATGGATGAAGCCAAATTATTTAAAGCTCTAAACTAAAGGAACCATCTCCTCCATTTAGCATTTATAACTATAGTAGCTACTTGATCCTTTAATTTTTCTAACTTTAAATGAGAAGAAGATGATAAAACTTTTGCTTTACTTGAAAGGAAATTAATTCAAGTTTCTTCATTAGAAGATTCTTCAACCCATAAATCTCTCTCTCTCTCTCTCTCTCTCTCTCTCTCTCTCTCTCTCTCTCTCTCTCTCTCTCTCTCTCTCTCTCTCTCCTTTTCATGTTTCTTTGATTTTTTTGTACCTCAGGTTCACGAGTCACCAATGATCACGACTTAAAAGATGTGACAAGGCCCATTTGAATTATATTAACTTCTTCTTAAGTTAGAATATTCCAAAATGAATCAAAATTGGGCTCAACCTACTATGTAGTCCCCATAACAAGTTTATGTTGTGATTTTTAAAAAAAAAATTAGGACCAAGCTTAGAAATTACATTTATAATTAGACAATAAATTCTCCTTATCAATATTTTAATTATTTAGTTGTGTTCTTAGTTGCTTAACTTTGGGGATACATTATTGGATGTAACCAAAATTGTTAGGACAAGGTTCACTAATTTGTTATCAGTTTGATATCCTTTGGTCTTGTTATTTTTCTCATCATACAACTTTTTGAGAGTTTTCTAAGTCTCCTAAGGTGTTTTACATAATTTAAGATGAAACTACAAATCAAAATACACTAAGGGGAAAATGAAACCAATAGCTTTCTCATGGCTTGTCTCACATTATTTTCTCCAATACCAATAGGTTATACATAGATTCATCTATATATTTAATACACTTTTTTTTAAACTTAGATAAGTCTATATTGATGTTTTCTACATGGGATGGTTGTATGGAGTTAAAAGTTTAATTTAGGTTTTCCCCATAACAAAAACATAAATTTTTTAAGCCAATCAATCACCTTAATATTATCTATCAAAGCACTCAATTAAAGAATTTTGTAGCAAGATATGATCTTGGCATTTTACAAATACCATAATAGGCTACATAGACGAAAGTATAATTTTTGATGTAATGGGTGTAGACACCCTAAATTTGTCAAGACAAGTAAAATTAAAATCAAACATTTGAAAATCAAAGCATGAATTAATTCAAAGCTATGAGATTAATCAAATTTAAAATATCAAATAATTGTGCAATTGATTTTAAACAATTAATTGTATAGTTTAAATCATATTTAATCCAACCCATTCAAGGGACACATGGCTAAATCAATTGTTAAATGCATTTGTTCTCACCAACCAAAAAAGGACAAAAATCAAATCAACCAATGAGGTTAGAGCATTTGGATCACATGGCTCAAGGACAAATCAATTCTACACCCTTCATCTTGTAAATGCATCTTGATCATCCATGTTTGTCTCGTTGTCCCAATATTTGAAACCATCAACTTGATTTAACCTTAATCAGGGTTAGTTCACTCTACCCCCCACCCTTGCAAAATCCTATAAATAGGATTCATTCTAAGATAAAATCACCCATTCACCATTTGCATCTTCATTATAGTTAAATTGTTGGCATTCATGCTTATCATGGCTTGAGTTCTTTAGCTTTGTTCTTACATCTTCAGTGTAAATAGAATCATAATGCATAATCTTTTAGCTTAATTTGCTTATCATGTAGCTTAATCTTTGAATTCTCATTATAGGATTGTCACTTTAGGAATGCTTAAGATATGAGAGCATTGTTTTAGCTTCCTAGTTAGAGAGATGTGAGACGATTTTGATTGATTAATTTGTGATGTTTAGCATGCTAGATCTTCAAATCCTTTCAAATTGATTGAATTGAGTTAATGCTTCATGAATATACATTTATTTGTATACAAAATGACACCCACCATGAGGCTACTTGCCTCTACTAGCTTTGTTTGTCAGAATGGAGTGGTTTATGATTCAGATTTGAGCTTTTATGGATTTTTGGCGACTATACACTGAAGATGAGAGCCTATACAACAAAGATGATCGCCTATGCACTGAAGAATAATTCCTACACCCTAAAGATAAACTCCTACACCATAAATAATGACACCTATGCTCAACAATTGTTCATTTTCTTATTTTTTTAGCACTTCTACAAATTATTTTGGCGCCTATTTATTATCTTTCAATGCCTATGCACTAAATTAGAGCCCTTCTGCATTCTGTTTTGGCTTCTGCAACTTCTTTTAGCACCTATGCATGATTTTTTAGTGCATGTGCATGATGTTTTAGTGCATATGCATTAAATTTTTTCTTCTGCATGATGTTTAAGCTCATGTGCAACTTTTTGTGTGCTTCTGCAAGTACTTTTAGCGCCTATGCAAGATTTTGTAGCACCTATGCATTTTGAGCTAATTTTGCAATTCTTTGAGTTAATATTGTATGAAATGGTTTGTAGATGTCAAAGTACAGAAAATTAAGGAAGTCTACACTCCAGATTCACAAGCCAGAAAGGGAAATCAAAAGGTTACTAAGGTTTGAGAAGAAGATTCACAATGCAAATATTTTAGAAACTTTGAATGAAGATGCAAAGATTTATGAACATTACATAAGAATTGTGAATACTTACAAATCGAAGTATATTTAATTGAATTGGATGTATTCACCTTAAAATATTTGAAGTAACATTACATTTAAGGTGAATTTGAGCATTTCCTTTTGATTTGGATTTCTTTACTTTGTGTGGGAAGTGTGTTGGACTAATGTGTGAAGGGGATACAAAGAAGTAGGATCCATAGCCTTGGTAAATAAAAATGCAAATATGAAATCTCAAAAAAGTGCCTAGCATTTGCTAGCTTCAAATAAGGTAACACCAATCTTTTCACATTTGCTTAATTTGTGGCTTATAAATTTCCAAATCTAGCCTAATTAGAAGCATATTGGAATCTTTAGGGAAGCATTAGGGACATTCTCTTCACCTTTTGGTGAATAAAACTCCTATAAGTGCTAAACTTGAGATGAAGAGAAGTTGAGGAATTAACAAACACATAAAATAAGCCTAATTTTTTGTGAAGGAAAGCATTAGGGATATTCTCTTCACCTTTTGGTGAATCAAACTCCTAGAAGTGCTTGAATTCCATTATATTAAAAGGCTTGGGAAAGAACATTGTTAATTATGTTTTGAGGTGAGAATTAGTAGAGATATTATCTTCACCTTTTGGTGAATCAAACTCCTAAACCTACTTGTTCATATCATTTTCTTTCTTTCAATGAACACGTTAGCAGTTTTGTGGGCCTGACTCCCGAGAATGTGCCTTAGCAAGTCTGGTGAGAGGGACGAACCAAAGTGGATACAAGGTTGAGCCACATATATCCACCTGCTATAAACAAAGACCTTATTTAAGTTGAAAGACTTAGAGGGGAAAATATCAAATGCCTGGATTCATAGGGTTGTTGGCCTCAATCACGCTTGCCTAACTGCACGCTCCTTGTCTGACTCATTTGATATTTTTGTTTGGAACCCAAACTAAATCCTAGTTACATTAGCAAGCCTACCTCTATAAGCCGCATTGAGCCAAATTGACCTTAGGTATCTTGTTCGGACTTGTTTTCTTCTGAAAAGACCCATAGAGACGATCGAGAACATACACTTTGTGTTAGCTTAAGGGTGGAGAAAACAAGCGTATTTGTGTTGGTTGCATTTGATGATCAAATGTATCAGAAGAAAACATTCATTGAATATCTTAATTCAACTTAAAATCCTAAAAAAATATCAAATTTCCAAACATTTCACCAATTCAGTGCCTATACCTAGAGGAACAACACATATACCACATTTTGTGGCACCTATCCACAACCTTTTGGCACCTATACACCATAAAAGAGGGGTTGTGCCTTATTTTTCAATGCCTATACATAAAAACCCTAAGATAGAGGGTATTTTTGGCCACTTTCGGACAAAGAGAGTTACATTTATGAATACCCATTTGAGAGCTTGTCTTTAATTAGTAAAAATAGATTTGGATTTCACCGTGTCTATAATTGTTGAACAAAATGATACATCTTCCGAAACTTTCCAAACTCATCAAAATCTTAGCAAAATTGTTCGAACATCTTTGATTCTTGCATTTCTGAAATTTGTTCATCTGCAATGGCTGAAATTGAATGGTCGATATACCATAATCATGACAATAATGGATAATATATTCTATTTGTAGCCCTATCAAAGAAGATCCAATCCTTGAAATCTCAAATCCAAGACCTAAAGGAAAAATATGATCCATCATCCAAAGAGCACTCGTTAATATCAATTTGTCCTTTTCTCTATAATCGTGATCTAAACATCCCTCCCTTTTCTTCAAACAAAGAGGAACTTAAGCATGATAATCCTATCTTTGATAAAAAAACAACTTCATGATACATCATCCAAAAAATTCCTCATTAAGATCAATCTTTCTTTTTCTCTATGATCATGAACCATCCATATCTTCATCTTCTTCGAATGAAAAGGATACTTCAAAATCTCACATCAATTTCATCTTTGATCAAGAAGAACATCATGACCATCCTATCTTTGATCAAGAACATCTTAATAGAAACCCAATCTTTGATCATGAACCTATTTCACAATCTCGAGATAATCTAATCTTTGATCAATCAAATCGAGAGGAATTAGTCTTATATCAACAATCCTCATCACACGACAAGGAAAATTCACATCATCATGATCTTGAATCTCACAATCTCATTACGTTGCCTCAAATCACTTCATGTGGTTTTGTATTCTTGAGCAAATATTGTGCATATCATAGACTTAATGAACATGAAACTTCATATTCAATGGAATTGAAGCATAAAATCCAAGATTTCAAAGATGATGATATGATTGAAATTGAAAATCTTAATGAATCATCTAATGAAGAGCAAGATAATACTCTGAAGAAAGATCTAACTCATGAACTTGTGTCTAGTGATTGTTCTCATCTAGCCTCTACTTCTTCCATCATTTATTCACCTCTTAAAGATAAAAGCTATCCAAATCACCTCCTGCAAACAAAGAACCTAATGTGTTTCACGTTGACTATGTTTACCCTCAAGGACTACCTTTAAAAGAGATCCAAGCTAACTTGCATCATTCTGCAAATCTTTTTCATTATTCAAAGATCATAGATCCCAAGCCTTCATGTGCTTCAATGTCTATTATACCAATCCACTATGCATGTCCAAACTCATACCTCATCTTTAGAAGTGGCTCCATGTCAAGATGATAATTATAAGTGTGAAGAAACAAGTACTAGTAAATATCAAGATCAAGATGTTATCCATTCCTATCCAATATTTGATGAAGGTCCTATATCCATAGAATCTCGCAATGATCCCCTAATACCCTTTAATTTCTTCCAAGATGATACACTTCCACCTAAATAAAAAATTATCCCTTCAAGCCCTCTATCCTATACAAATCACAAGCAAGATCAAGATATCCCTTCCATTATCTCTCTCAAGTCTATTGAAAATCAAGAGAAAAATACCCTTCCTACACCATCCAAATATCCTTTTCAAGATCAGAGTATCCCATAAACTCCTTGTTATGATCCTTCATGTCTACCTCAAGCACCTATCATTCCTCCTAATCCATTTCATGGTAATAAATACCCTCAAGCTTCAGTTGCTTCTATCAAAATTGCTCCTATCAAGGCTATTCCTGAGCCTATTGGTATAAAGATAAATCTTAAAGATGAGAGTCTCAAAAATGTGTCTCACTCCAAATATGTTGATATCCCTTTCACACCTTAGCTCCCTCCATTCAAACGTAACCATACGCCTTCTCCATCCTCCAAATCCATTATTGGTCCATATATCCCAAAGATAAAGCCTGCATACCTTCCATCCATATTGGGTCCATATATCCCTCCATCAACCACACCTATAATTCTTAGCTCGCCATCCACTAACCCTATCACATATCAAGATCAACGAAGGCACACATACTTGAAGAATGTCCAAACACCCATGCATATGAACCCTAGATACCATTCATATTCATCCATAATTCCCAAGTCTTTTGTAATCAATTTGGATGTGCAACAAGAAAATCAGAAATCTAAGAATCCTCATGTGTATAAAGATCAACATGTTCAACCTAATCAACACACGAAGACAAATCAAAGGGAAATATCAAAGAGACCACCAAGTTCCATCAAGCAAAAAGAAAAATCAAAGAAAATGTGGGTTCCTAAATCCTTCATTGAATAAATTCATTCAAAATCATCACAAAAGAAAGAAAAAATAATAGTTATGTGGATTCCCAAGTTCCTTCTGAAAGACTCACACAAAAAAAATAAAAATCAAAGTTGACATTCAAGCTTCCAAATGCTTTCACTCCATCTCCTTGATAAGGCATATTAATGCCATACTTTAGAAGCCCTAGGTCAACTTTTACTAGGATATTTTCCTTGTTTTCATCATACTTTTCCAGATACTTTTACTTATATTTGCTATTATGTGGCATGCTTCCACCAAACCTATTTTGTGGTTAACAACGCTTAAAATACGCTACACTTGGATGAAAATGCTAGATTACTTATTTTGGAATTATGGTTATGTCTCTTTGAAATGAATTAGTTGTTTAAACATGAATGATGTATGTGTATCTTAATGTTTGTTATCATAAATGTCTCTAACATCTAGATTGCAGCGCACCAAATTAGCAACTGTTACCTTGACCAGGTAAAACGTGCCCATGTGATGTACGGTTGACCCGGTCTTACAGCAGGTGCACACAAAGAAACCTCAAGCACAACACCAGCAGTCAGATTCAAATGATCAAGGTGGTAGCGGTTGAGCAAAGACCCAGGCGTCATAATAAATTCTCTGAGGAAATCTAGGGAAGACTGGGAATTTGGATATGTTGTCAAAAGCATTTGTTTCCTCTTTCATGGATCTATTCAATTTGCAGTTTTATAGTTTCCTTTCATGTTTAATAGGGTTGTAATAAAAGCTCCGTCTATCTTTATGGCGTGACTAGATAGTAGTTAGATGTTTTTATTCTATAAATAAAGCCCCACTCCTACATGAGAAGGAGGGAGATTATCAATTATAGTTTACATTCTGTTGCTTTACAGTTGAATTTTGTAATACATTTTTTATCAATAACGAATGAAGTTTTAAATCTACAGTTCAGTCTAATTGAGTTTGGACACTCACTGAAGGGGGGCCACTTGGTGAGGAATCCATGTTAACTAGATAGGATCATTTGCATATAGTTTAAGTTTCATGCATCTTGGTTTCATAATTCTAGTGTTAACATAGTTCCTACAGCCAAAGCCACAAGATAGTCCAAGACTTCCTGCAGCCAAAGAGGCAAAACTGTTGAAGCATTATGATTATGTTTTCCAGTCTTTTCAAGTTGTAGTGCTCCTTCAAGAGATTTCACTTCTTCATTTCCTTTCTAGTACTCTTTACAGTTGTAGAATAGTTTCCTTTCAAAGCAATTTGTTTCCTGCAGCTATAGAATAGTTTCCTTTCAAAAGCAATTTGTTTCCTGCAGCCATAGCGTGGTCTGAGTAAGAATCCTTGGTGCATATACTTTGCTGACCCATTTCAAGTAATACATCCCTGGGTTGATAAATTAAATGAATTTCTATAAAGGAGGATAGCTGCTCGGTCAGATGTCCAATCCCTGAGTTATAGTACTTGCCTAGTATTTGATACCTCAATAGAACTGATCATTTTTTGCACCGCTGCCAGGGACGGTGTCGAGCCAAGTTCTTTTACATAGCCATTTGTAGAATTCAATTCAAGCAAGTACATCCTTTTTAAATAGGGTTTGCTATCAAAATTTATTTCACTCCACCACTACAATATTTCATTTATATGTATGCATAGAAGAAGAAGAGACACTCTAGGAGGGTGCTTACCAACCTAACCCAACAACTGTTCAGGAGATATCTTTATTCCAAAAGGAGATACAGAAGAGGGTCAATTTGTGGATGCAATTGTAGACCTTCCTGTATCAACATCATCATCATCTTTAGAAGGTGATCCACTAAAACTTCACATTCTAGAGGGAGAATTTGAGTTTAATGCGTTTACAGAAGCCGTGGCCAATCTCAGAATCCCATACCCAGATAATCAAGAAGAAAATCCACTGCCTCTAGTCATTTACTAACCATAAGGACTCCCTCTGGGTCTGCCCAAGATGGAAAACCTCCCTACCTTTCCATTTCACATTACTGATCAGCATGATAACCACAACCTCAAGAATATTCCCTCTTCAACACTCCCTAAATTTTATGACCTAGTGACTGAAGATCCAAATAGATTCCTCTTTGAGTTTGACATCCTTTGACATAACTATGAGTACACTACAGATGCCCATAGGCTCAAATTGTTCCCTGCAACTCTCAAGGAGTCTGCATTAAGATGGTTTATGGGCTTAGGTCATGACATTGTCCATGATTGGGAAGAAATGAAGGTAGCCTTCTTGATGAAATATAAAGAATATTGCAAGGGAAACTATATCAGAGGGGATGAAATCTTCAAAATGACCCAGAAGGAGGATGAAATTCTAGAGGATTATGTGTCCAGATTCTTGTTTAGCCCGCAGAAAAATATTCATCATCAGCTTAATGAGGAGTCCCAAAAAATTATCTTTTTACGGGTTATAAATGAAGGATGCACTGAAGCCTTGGATCTTATGGTTGGGGGAGATATAACCCAATCTACGTGGGGAGATATCAAGAAAACATGCCTCAATTACTCAAGAGTTGCGGCAAAGAAGGGCAGAGGATATAGGGCCACAACAGACAAAACTAATGGCATTGGGGCCTCTCAGATAGAAATCACACATTTGTTGTCAGAATTCAAGCAGGACATCATCAATAATATGGCCACCCAGTTGGACGCCATGTAGGAGAAAAAGAAGCATGAGGAGGCTGAAGCTATTTTGGCAGAATTCTATCCACGTTGTAGACATAAGAAGAGAGATTGTCATTGTAAGTTGGTTGCCAACATGGAGACTGCACAGTTACCCAATGATTACAAACCGATAGAAGGAGATGATGAACAAGTCTTCTTCATTGTACAAAGAAGACCATGGGATCAGAGACAATGTATGCCTCGAGACCCTCTTACTTTCAATGGTCCATTTTATAGTAGTCAATGACAACTACCTGTGAATAATCAGTACCCTCCTTGGAATAATCCTCAACCACAATGGAAACAACCCCAAGGGAATTGGCAACCTCTACAAGGGAATTGGCAACAAAACCTCAGTGGCAGGGAGGTCAACAATGGTCAAACCAGCAACAGGGAGTCCTGCAGCTACCACAACCACCACAACAACAAGAAATTCTACCACCTCCTACAACCACTACAACACCTCCTAAGCCTACTCAAATCCCTTCCGAACCTCAGCTAAATCCTAATAATAGGTTGCCAGCACCTCAACAAAATTTCTATTCAGTTGATCCAAACCAGTACACTGCCTATGCAATCAATGACATTCATTTACTGTCAGGCACTACTCTGCCCACACCTACTAGTATAATTGAAGTAACTCTAGATGAGCCCCTACCTCAAACTACTCTAGAGTCCACTCCAGTAGGCTCGATGGTATTACCAGAAAAAGTCCAGCGAGCTCCATCTCCCTTTCCACAAAGGTTGCAAGATGATAACTCTAAGCATAAAGAAGATGCAACCTTTGACATCCTAGACCAATTAAAGAACATCAATGTTCATATTCCACTTTTTAAAGCAATAGAGGATGTCCCCACATGTGGGAAGGCTATAAAAAAAGCCTTCTTTAAAAATCTTGGTCATAAATGGAAGGACCCCCAGACACTCCATGTCCTAGGTAAACTCGTTGATATCATGCTCAGAAAAATAGTGGTCCCCAAGTATTCTGATCTAGGTAGCTCGGTTGTTGAAGTGACCATCAATGGGACAGCCATAAAAAATGCTTTGGTAGACATAGGAGATGCCATAAATGTCACGACAAAGGATATCACGCAGCAAATCCAAATCACCGCCCTCCGGGAAACACCCACAGTCCTGCATCTCATAGATAGTTCTACAGTAAAACCTAATGGGGTAGTGGAGGATATAGTTGTTGACCTTGAAACCTGGTCTTACCCTGTAGACTTTATAATCCTCTCACCTAAAGCCACATTAGGAGGCTATCCCATAATTCTTGGTCAAATTTGGCTAGCCACTGCTGATGCCTTTGTAGGGTGTCATTCAGGAGGTATGACCATATCTAATGGTTACCATACTAAGACATTAGCCTTATACCCACCAACATAACCACAAATGGATTTAGCCTCACCAATTTGGCTTGACATTGGGGAGGAAGCTGAGGTAGTAAAATCAGTAGCTAACCTCATAATGTTAGAAAGGGATCCTTTCTTGGTGCTATAGGAGGAGGATGCCATAATTACCAACTTTATGCAAAACTAGTATGGTCCAGATTCAGATTCCATTAACTGTCTCAGCCCCCATAACTGTTCCCTGTAAGCTTTGTACCTTGATTGTGATTTACCTCTATCTCCTGCAGTCGAGCAACTCTACCACCAATTGCTCCGCCATGAGGTCAAATTGCCTCCATTAATGGATGCATCTATGGTAGAACTCACAAATCAGTTGGAAGTTTCCCCTGACCATTGCTTATATATTAATAGCCAACTTACAAACCATCAACAAACATCTTTGACCAACCTGTTGAAAAACCATACCACAGCCTTTGCCTGGGATTATTTGGACATGAAGGGTTTGGACCCTAAACTGTGTACTCAAAGGAACTTCCTAAAAGAAGACAAACATCTTGTCAGATAATTCCAGAGGTGTATAAACCCTATGTTAAGAGAAATAGTCAAAACAAAGTTGCAAAAACTACTTAATGCCGGTTTCATCTACCCCATTTCTGAGAGCCAGTGGGTCTCACCTTTATTCATTGTCCCTAAAAAGGAGGAAAATGGCAAGTATGTGTCGACTATATGGAACTTAAAAATGCTACCAAGAAGGACCATTTCCCCTGCCATTTATAGACCAAATCCTAGATTCCTTAGCAGGAAAATGTTACTTAGTATCCTAGACGGATATAGTGGTACAACTAGATCATGATATTTCTTGAAGATCAGGAGAAAACCGCATTCACTTGCCCTTGGGGAAAAATTGCTTACTCAGTCCTTCCTTTTGGCTTATGTAATGCTCCAACTACATTCCAGCAGGTGGTATGTAATGTCCCCGCCAGGGAACCCATAAGGAATCAGGTCTTATGACCAAAATTGCAACTAATTTTTTTTTTTTTTACATCATTACTACTCCACATTTACATTCCTTAAGGTTCCCTTAATGAATTTCATTTACTAACACACTTACATTACTTATCCAAAGTAAATTTCATTTCTTTTCTTTACTTTCACATTTAGAATTTAAAAGATAGGGTACGAAAATAACATTTCATTTACAATTATATTCCTTACTTTATATACTATTGCCATTTCTCCTTCCTACACATTGAATAACTATTCATTACAAATCACATTTCAACTTTAGCATA
>MU223333.1:258763-289466 GCA_018584345.1 Thuja plicata | reverse complement strand
GGAGTTACTACGACTGCCCCTCCTCATCCTACACTCACATCAACCAGTGAACATCAAACCATAATAGGGTCAGTAGGGTTAAATCATAATATAAACATCATAACACAAATCAATGTAAAACATTTTAATGATAGTTCATTTCTAGCCATTCATCATTAAATCATATCTCATTTAATATGTCCATACAACTGCAATAACCAATAATATATGCTCAAATATCTCATTAAATGCTAACTAAATAATAATCATATTCCATCATAAAACCCAATAGTGTCAAAGAAATAGTCCTGTCCATCTAACATAGGAAGATTCTAGGGTGGGCATTACATGGTAATCAACATTTTTGCTGATATCTCCCATGATTGCATGGAAATATACATGGACGAATTCACAACTTATGGGGAAACCTATGAGGAGGCATTGGTCAATTTGGACAAAGTTGTTACTAGGTGTAAGGAGCATAATCTATCCCTCAATAGTGAGAAATACTTCATGATGCTGCAAGAAGGTGTTGTTTTAGGTCATTACATATCTACTAAGGGAATCCAAGTAGATCCAGCTAAAATTAAAGTCATCATGAACCTACCTACTCCATCCAAACAGCAGGATGTTCGTAGCTTTTTGGGGCATGCTGGTTATTACAGATGGTTCATTAAGCATTTCAGTATATTAGCAGGGACCATGTACTCCCCGCTCACAAAGGATTCAGACTTCTTATGGACAACATCTTGTGAAGACTCCTTCCTACAGCTGAAGGCTGTTCTCACTCAGACACCAGTGCTCAGAGGACCTAACCGGGCATTGTCATTCCATATACACACATATCCATCTGACCATGTTGTGGGTACTATCCTAGGACAGAAAGACAAACTTTTGGATCATGTCATCTACTTTATAAGCAAGAGTTTGACGGGCATAGAGTTGAACTACACAGTCACTGAAAAAGAACTTCTGGCTGTGATATATGCACTGAACACGTTTCGCCACTACATAACTAGTTACCCAATATTCCTGCATATTTATCATGTAACCATCAAGTATTTGGTCAAAATGCCTGTTATCACAGGGAGGCTTGCCAGATGGCTCCTGTTGCTACAAGAGTTTGACATCACGATAGTGGATAAGTCAGGGAAAATAAATGTAGTTGTTGATTTCCTCTCCAGATTACAGAATGATGATGACCCAAATGTCATCGATGATAGTTTTCTAGATGACCACCTATTTTCTATTTCCACTCCTACCCCTTGGTATGTCGACATCGCCAATTATCTGGTTACTCAGAAGGTACCACCACATATTTCTTCCAAAGAAAAGAGGTTGTTAATAAAGAAAACATTCCATTTTTCTTGGATGGTCGACTGTCTCTTCTACACTGACATGATTAGATCTTGAGAAGGTGTATTCATGAGGATGAGACATATAATATCCTTCATGCTTGCCATGATGAACCCTGTGGTGTCCATTTTGCAGCCAAACAGATAGCCATGAAGATACTCAATACTAGCTATACTGGCCCACTCTCTATAAGGATGCAGCTAATTACACCTGCAAGTGTGATAGATGTCAGCGAATGGGAGAACCCACCAAATCAGTTGAAATTCCTCTATTTCCTCAGGTAATAGTCACTCCATTTGATAAATGGGGAATTGATTTTGTGCGACCAATTACTCCCCCGTCAAATGACAACTCTTACATCTTGGTTTGTACTAACTATTTTACTAAATGGGTGGAAGTGCGGGCTATGAAGCATGCAAGGGATAATTGGGTTGCACAATTTTTATACAAGGAAATATTTACCAGGTATGGTGTTCCATGGGAACTGGTCACATATTAGGGAGCTCAGTTCACTTCTAATCTGATCACTGCACTTATGGAGGAATACAACATTCATCACATGAAGTCTAGTCCATATCATCCCCAGGTGAATGGTCAGGCCGAGATCACCAATAGGAAGATTGAGGCCATCCCGACTAAGATGGTTCAGTTGCACAAAACATACTAGAGTAGCCGATTATAAGAAGTTGTGTGGGCCTACCGCACCACATGGAAAACACCTACAAGATTTATACCTTTTGATTTGGTGTATGACAAGACTGTTGTAATGCCCATAGAATTTGAGCATAAAACTTTATGAACAACACTACATCTCAACTTGAATCTTCCTGCGGCTCAGCAAGAAAGGCTCTTGCAGCTTAACTATCTGGATGAGATCTGAAAGGCAGCTTTATAGAACACAGAGTTGGTTCAGCTCCAATGAAATAAATGACATGACTCACATATACAAAATAAATGGTTTGTTATTGGTGACTGGGCATTTCTATATGACTCCCAGTTTCAAGAGAATCAAGGTAAGCTTCCAACTTGTTGGCTTGTTCCTTATGAGGTTGACAAAGTTTTTGCTAATGGTGCAGTCCAATTGTCTACAATTGACCCCGTCTGCTTCAAGTTATTGGTCAATGGTCACAGACTCTGTGTATAACATAAGCCAACCACTAAAGAAGAGTTCCTACAACAATTTGATTTTCATCTTGCCACAACTGACCCTCCTACAACCAACAGACCTCCTCCAGCTAAAGACACTCCTGCAGCCAATGGACCTCCTCCAGCTAAAGACTTTCCTGCAGCCAATCGGAGTGAATTTTTGCTCCTGTCGTCTCTTTGACTTCACTCAAAAATAGTCATAGTAAATTTTTTGTTTCCCATTAAAATCTCTTTTTCCGCAATAAAGTCACCATCACATCACATTCCATCAACCTTTTCTACCATGTTCACTCACATGTCCCATCATTACTATGCCACTCATTAGTTTTCGCTTGGCACACGTCATCCAGTCTTTCTAGATTTCAATATTTATTCATGATTACTCTCCAGGTATGCCTTTGTTTATTGTTTGCAACATTTTTATTTCATTTGACATTATTATACATTATATTGTAATTAATATTAGTACTTTATCTTAGTGTTGTTGTACTTTATAACCACACATGTGAGGACACCTGTCATAATTTTCACGGGGGGCAGCTCGTTAACTCATGTTTTTCCATAATGACCCTTGCTTAAGCCATGTTGCAAAGTCATTTTGAAATTAATTGATGTGACAACCCCAAAGAATACAAAATTCTCTGCTAAGTTTTTAATTTTTCAAACACCCAACTCGCATTTCTAGCTCTAGTTTTTCAAACTTCTCCTTTGCTATAATCCCCAGAAAACCACACGAAGCATTTATCCAGCTTTATTCAGCCTTAATATTAGGCAGAATATAGGGCAGAACAAGAGGGCAGAATTGTTATTGAGGGTACAGAGGGCAGAATTTTGAAAAAGTCGTTGGCAGTTGCAGAGGAAATTACAATGATTTGAGTGTTGGGTTAAAGATTTTTTTAGTACCAATGGGTGGGCAACCAATACACAATGAGCCAAGGGATCACTCATCCTTATTGTAGGATCAGACAAGTGTTCAATTCTTTAACCGCATGGGTTGGCTTGCGTATTTTGTCTGGCTATGTGGTTACGATGAAGCTGTGACAGTGGAATTCTTGTGCACTTACAACAATGGGGTTGCCTGTGTAAAGGGATTAAGGGTGGAAGCTTCAAAAGCACAAATTGTAGAAGTTTTAGGACTTCTTGCTACAGGTGAAGTTTTTCCGCATGAACATGACGCACGAGCGGGTAGGGCTGAGTTTTCCTTGCCCTCAAATGCTGCATTGGAGACTAGTAAGCAGGGGGTAAAGAGAAAAACTCTTCCAGAAGATTACTCTCAACTGGCTATCCATGTGATAAGCTACTCACCACGGGTTGTTAAAACTTGTGGTATCGAGATCTTTACAAGATAAATCTCCTATGACATGGGATGAGTTTATCATCGCACCCCGTGTACAGTTACGAGGAGAAGGGTCACAACCTGGATTACAAGGACAACAAGGAAATGACTCTGATGAGGATGACACCATTATTACAGAGACCTTATATAAAATTCCCTCTTCTTTGAGGGTTGAAATAGAGAAAAACACTTGAGGTAATCCAAACCCTAGCTCAGGAGGTGGTAAAGTCAAGGGTTTTTCAGATTTGCAGACCCCACAAACAAAACAAAGTGCCCGAAGAAAAGAGAAGGGTAAGGCAAAGATAGTTGCAGATGTTGGGGGAGAAACCCCTAATTTATTAGATAACTTTGTTTCTCCTACAACCATACCTCCAAAGAAACAACGGGCATCACAAAAGCGCCCTGTCGTGTCTATGGAGACTCCTCCACAATGAAGTGTTTGTTTGAGCACACCGTAGGAAGACAAAATAGACTCAGTTGTAATGACTGGTTCATCTCCTAAAGATCCAATTGAGGAATCTTTAAAAGAATTACCACAAGTAGGGAGCCCATGTACATAATGTCCAGACATCATGGAAACATATCCTGCAGCCAAGGAAATGGACACATAAACAGTGAATATGGAAACAACATGCATGGAGATAGAACACCCTGAAGCAGTAGATATGCCTTCTTCTCAACAAGAAGTTGATCAAGGGAAAGATACCCTAGTTCCAACCTCAGATGAATTACCCGTTGATGGGTCAAACACAGTCACAACAATAGAGCATGTCACTCCAGCCACTCCAATTAAAAAGAGTCAGGTAACACTTCACTCCATTTCCATTGACTATTTTAATCAAATGCAATATGAAAAGTCAATGTGGGAGCTGGAAAATGATAGGTTAAAAAGGGAAATAGACAGGAAACAACAAGAGGTACAATTGCTACAGAGCAAGTTAGATTCGGTTACAAATCTAATTCCACAATTAATAGAATGCAAACCACCTCCTAGGGTCTATGCTTTGTGTTTGAAAGAAACAATTCTCATGTATAAATTGATGAGGATCCTTTAGGATCTACACACAAGCATAGTCTCGCCACAGGAATTTGCGACTGCATATGACCAGTCACCAGATTGTATTCAAAATTTGTTATGTGAACTCTACTTGCATAATTATGTTGTTCTCTCCAATACTGATTGGAATCCTTTGCTATTTGTTGGAGATATCCACCTATTTGCTTTACTCTCTTTGTCCATTAATGAGATCAACTATGGGGAACAATTAAGGAAATACAAGGGAGTTGAACAAAATATCACACTTCCCTTACAACCAGAAAGTGGTAGTCCTCGTAGGTTGTATTGTGATTGGATAGAGATAGTATATGGAATGAAAGACTCTACCCACAGAAAGAGGATAATGAATAACATGAAAGAGGTATTTGTAGCATTTGAGCGAATCTCCTTATCAGATGGAAACAGAGCAGCAAAGGGATTGAGACAGATATGAGAAATATTACCATTCGCATTACAGAAGGTTGAACCTCACAACCTTATCAACCTAAGAGTTGTAATGCAGAGAGTCTAATGGTACATACGCCTAGGAAGGCAACCTCAGCCTGAGAAGTGGCTTCCACTTTCCTTCCAACCCCCTCTTCTCCTATGACCACTATATAGTTGTGTTGACAATGAAGTAGATGAACAACTAGAAATGAGTCGACTGATTAAAATTGAGCGCACCAATGGTTATTACTAGTGTGTAGACACCTCCATGATTAGTGAGACGCAGGAAGGAGATCTTCGAGTACTTGCAAAGATCATGAATGTTTGAGTGCCTGAGGACAAATATTAATCTTCGTAGGGGCAGAAATGATAAGGCATATTAATGCCATACTTTAGACGCCCCATGACATATTTTACTAGGATCTTTTCCTTGTTTTCATCATATTTTTCCAGATACTTTTACTTATATTTTCTAATATGTGGCATGATGCCACCAAACCTATTTTATGGTTTAAAACACTTAAAATATGCTACGCTTGGATGAAAATGCTAGATTACTTATTTTGGAATTATAGTTATGTCTCTTTGAAATGAATTAGTTATTTAAATATGAATGATGTATGTTATCATAAATGTCTCTAACATTTGGAGTGCAACGCACTAAAATAGAAACCATTACCTTGACCAGGTAAAACGCGCCCATGTGCTGGACGCTCGACCCGGTCTTATAGCAGGTGCACACGAAGAAACCTCAAGCGCAACACCAGCAGACAGATTCAGATGATCAAGATGGCAGTGGTTGAGAAAAGTCCTAGACGTCATAATAAATTCTCTAAGGAAATCTAGGGAAGAGCGGGAAGTTGGATTTGTTATCAAAAGCATTTCTTTCCTCTTTCATGGATCTATTCAATCTCCAATTTTATAGTTTCCTTTCATCTTTAATAGGGTTATAATAAAAGCTTCGCCTATCTTTATGACATGACTAGATAGCAGTTAGATGTTTTCCTTCTTTAAAAAAATCCTCACTCCTGTGTGAGAAGAAGGGGCGTTATCAGTTATAGTTTACATTCTGTTGCTTTATAGTTGAATTTTGTAATACGTTTTTTATCAATAGCGAATGAAGTTTTAAATCTACAGTTCAATCTAATTAAGTTTGGATACTCACTCAAGGGGGCCCACTTGGTGAGGAATCCATGTTAACTAGATAGGATCATTTGCATATAGTTTAAGTTTCCTGCATTTTGGTTTCGTAATTCTAGTGTTAACACAGTTCCTACAGCCAAAGCCGCAAGATAGTTCAGCACTTCCTGCAGCCAAAGAGGTAGAACTATTGAAGCATTATGATTATGTTTTCCAATCTTTTCAAGTTGTAGTTTTCCTTAAAGCGCTTTCACTTCTGCATTTCCTTTCCAACATTCTTTATAGCTATAGAATAGTTTCCTTTCAAAGCAATTTGTTTCCTGCATCTATAGAATAGTTTTCTTTCAAAAGCAATTTGTTTCTTGCAGCCATAGCGTGGTCTGAGTAAGAATCCTTGGTGCATATACTTTGTTGACCCGTTTCAATTAATACGTCCCTGGGTTGATAAATTAAATGAGTTTCTATAAAGGAGGATAGCTGCTCAGTCGGATGTCTAATCCCTGAGTTATGGTACTTGCCTAGTATTTGATACCTTAATAGAACCGATCACTCCCTCCAAACATTTTCCACTTTCCAAGTCTACTTTGGGTTCCTATATCCCAAAATCCACTGCTTTAGATACATCCTCACCTCCTTCATCCATTATTCCTCTATCATTCCACCACCCTTTTAAGTGTGTGTCAAAGTTGATCTTGCCAACATTTCCATCCATAATACACGTGCTTCTTATCCTCCTATCCATTATGCAACACCTAATTTCCATCCTTCCATCCCTCTTATCCAATCTATGGCATAAAAACTTAACCACCATCTACCTTTATCCTTCATATATGTCCTTTATCATCACCTTATCAATATATTTGAGCATCCTTTCCATATCCATGGTTCATTATAGCGTACATTTAAAAGGGGTATTTTATATATATATATATATATATATATATATATATATTCCCCCATTTCCTATCACACATTCACTATCTTCCAAAAAGTCAGAAAATACAAAAAAGAAAAAAAATCAAAAAGAGAAAAAAAATTAAAGAGAAATAAATACGTCCTACGGTGAAAATTGTGCTTCTTGTGGCACCTTGGACAAGTACCATGATGAAAACCTAGCAAACATGTGTTATGCATAATTCACCTTCTTGTACTCTAAACTTGGGGGAAATTTCCATCCATAGCCATTTTATCTTGCATTATCCATCATATCCTCCATATTCCATATCCTACCATTTATTTCACTTGCATCCATATTCCCTCTTTTACCTTTGATCTTGACAAGGTGGAATATATCCATGAGCATCAGGTATCTTGACACCATTATCCTTTCCATCAACTTATTCACTTGTTTCATCCATGCTACCCTATCATGATCTTGCTTATTCCAAATCCACCTTCATTATTCCTAAGAATCCTTTCCATAATCCCAAATCACCCACTTGTGGCTTCCATCACCCCTATCATGATCATGTTATCCTATCCACAATATCCCTTGGTCTTGATCAAAATGAAGGACATAAAGTGCAAAATTTGTTTTCAAAAACTTCTTGACATGTTCATTATTTTGGACCACCCACTTTTTTGACATCGGGTCATTATCCTATATGCTATCTAACACTACATCATTGGCTTTCATTGCTTATCCAAAACATGCTTCACATGGCTATATATTTTTTCCTTAGCTTGGGAATATTGAGGAGATGGTCCTACGAGTCACATTCACATGCTTCATCCATCATGACCTATCCATTTTTGACCCGTCTATTCCCTCATCCATCCGTCATGTCCTACACCTTGCTAGACATTGGGGGCAAACCAATGTGATCTTGTTTGAGAGTTGATAATCTCTAAAAAAATTAAAAAATTGAAAAATCCAAAAAAATTAAAAATTCTTTGAAAAATCCAAAAACATTCACTTTTTTTTCAAAATCCAAAAATCTTTAATAAAGTCTGAGAGCTGCATTTCCATATACCAAGCTTTCATCTTGATTTTGAGATTTACCTAACTCCAAAATCTTTCTATCCAAGTGGGGCACAATCCAAAATCAGTGAGCTCGTCATGACAAACCCAATTGACACAAATCATCACATTAAACCAAAATCAAGACACTTGAACCCTTTGATTAATATCAAATTTCCAACATTCCAAATTTGATCGAGATTCAACATCACACCAATCAGCAACATCAAAATCTAATCAAGCCTTAATCAGGGTTAAAAACTTGCATAAATATCAAAATGGATGAAGTTCTTTTGGAATATGGATTCACAAACAAAAGCAATGTTATTTCAGAGTGATACAAGATTTTTGGAATCATGTCTTTTTAGAAAATCAATGATGTCTTTGAAAAGATAAGCAATGATGGAGGCATGATATTTTCTTGATTTATGTGTGTTTGCTTGTGAGATTGATTCATAGAATTATGCAAACTAGTCTAACGACGTGATCATCAAAGAATCATTGTGTACATTTGCATATGGAAGGAATTAGATCTTTGTCTGTTTATACAAACAGACACCTTGGCCATTTAGATATTCCATATCTTAATTCCCAAATCGACTAGCAACATTGAATCTAATGAAAGTGGTATTCATACTCCAGTGGTCAAACCAGTGAGAGTTGTACCAACTTCATTGTTGAAATCTGAAGGAAGGAGGTATTCATACTATCATGGTTTGCACATCTAACCAGTGAGGGTAGTACCAACTTCATGGTTCTGAAAAGCTCAATGATGCAGAGTAAAATATCATTATCTCGTGATAAGTGACAATCATAGTTGGATGTTGCATTCATTTTAGTTTAAGTGATATGCTCTAATGAATGCATCTTAGTTATGGGATTTCTTAAAAGAGGGTGAAAAGTTAATCATGGTTATATCATCAAAGTCAGTAACCAAAGCACATCATCAAATGTTTGATCCATCAAATGATCAATGCTACATCAAGGATATCATCAATAAAACATCTAATCAACTAGGGGCAAACCAACCATCTGATCAACTAGGGGCAACTTAACTTTGTCCATCACCTGTACCTATATATGCACCTACACCAGCAGATGACCCTGCTCTTCTACTAGTCCCTAATTTTGTATCATCAAAACATATAACTAAGCCTATAAAATCAAATATAATAAGTCAAACCATCCAATTGATCATTTAACGTCAATCATTTATCCTATCACGTATTTTCTCATCTTGAGCACATCAAATTTCCTAACTCTAGATCTTGAGGAAGGAAAATCAATCCATCAACCTACCTATCCTATCAAATTGACATCAATACAACATCATCCAAGTGATTTTGATTGACATCAAGCAATATCAAAATATCATCAACCTATTCAGAGCATTAACAAGACACCTACATAGGCCTATCAAACCAAAATACCAACCAGCCAATCATTTATCAATCATCTTAATCAGTTAAGCATCAGCCATCATCCATCCTATTCACTTAATTGAGGTTTCTATCAATCTCAACGAGCACATATATTTTTGATCCTCTAGATCCTGAGGTCAAAGCATCATATCCTATCATCTGACATCGAAATATGCATAAAAAAAAGTTGACCCATTCATCAAAAAGGCATGTAATCTAGTCTTCGAGACACATCAATGATCTAATTCAATCGAGCCATATTCTAAATTGATTTTTATTGGGAAACAAATCGTAATCGTAACCTAATTCAAAATTCCACAAATTATCCAAATCACTCAATATAATTTTGATTCATTTCCCGAGGGGGCATCATATCAATATGAAGTATTTAAATCAAGGATTCATATCAGAGTTTTTTTCATCATCAGGGGCAATATCCTATCATTCAATCAAATTCATCACATCATCAGTGGGGGCATCAAAAATCAAATTTTCATTAGGGAATCACATCGAGGTTTTATCACACCATAATCAAATCAAGATCAACAAATCAACATCAATCAGTGGATCCAACATCAAATCAAGATCAACCATCAATTAATCACTGAATCCAACATCAGTGATTCTTTGAGCCAACGTGCTTCACACATTGATTCAAAGAGGGGCATTTGTAGACACCCTAAATTGGTCAAGACAAGTAAATTTTAAATCAATCAAATTTAAATCAAACATTTGAAAATCAAAGCATGAATTAATTGAAATCAAAGCTATGGGATTAATCAAATTAAAAAGATCAAATAATTGTGCAATTTATTTTAACCAATTAATTATATAGTTTAAATCAAATTTAATCCAACCCATTTTAAGGGACACATGGCTAAATCAATTAATTAAATCAATTGTTAAATGCATTTATTCTCTCCAACCACAAAAGGACAAAACTCAAATTAGCCAATGAGGTGAGAGCATTTGAATCACATGGATCAAGGACAAATCAATTCTACACTCTTCATCTTGGAAATGCATCTTGACGATCCAAATTTGTCACCTTGTCCCAATATTTTAAACCATCCACTTGACTCAACCTTAATCAGGGTTAGTTCACTCTACCCCCTACCCTTGGAAAATCCTATAAATAGGATGCATTATAAGAGAAAATCACCCATTCACCATTTGTATCTTCATTATAGTTAAATTCTTTGCATTAATACTTAGAATAGCTTGAGTTCTTTAGTTTTGTTCTTGCATCTTTAGTGTAAATTGCATCATAATGCATCATGTTTTAGCTTAATTTGCTTATCATGTAGCTTAATATTTGAATTCTCATTCTAAGATAGACACTTTAGGAATGCTTAAGATCTGAGAGCATTGTTTTAGCTTCCTAGTCAAAGAGACATGATACAATTTTGATTGATTAATTTGTGATGTTTAGCATGCTAGATCTTCAAATCCTTTCAAATTGATTGAATTGAGTTAATGTTTCATGAATATACATTTATTTGTATACAATGGGATAAATCAAATTACACCAACAAGTGCACAAAATATCACGCACTTTCAAATAAATTACAATGAAAAATATTATAGTATGAGTTTGAAAAAATACTTGGAAGTTATAAAGACGAGAATTGCTTAGTGTCTCTTATAAGAATTTATAATTTTTAGAAATATATAAAAAAAACTATTTGCTCCACTATGGGCTCTCATAAAAACAGGTCAGAGAAAAATAATAAAATAAACCAATACGACCTATAGAATGGTGCCTTTGAAGTTCAAATCCAGAAAAATACACGGGAGAGGGGTTCTAAGTTGGAAGGGAAAATGATGCTAACATCGACATATTAGAGGATAATGTTAGCAAGTCAAATATTTTTAAAACGATGAAATGATCCTCAATGATGCAAAATATTCCAATTATAATAAGATTACCTAAAATAATATTTTGGAGTGAAAAATCACCATTGTAGAAAGCAAAACTATCTTCTTTTGGTGTGAAATCACTAACTAGGTATCTTGGTTGTTTCAAGTGATACATTGATTATAGGGTAGAATACAAGTTCTTAGCCAATTGTTTTGTCTACATTGTTGTGTAGTTAGAGATTGCTAGTAGGTTGTAAGGTTTTAACTTTTGGTAAGAAAAAATGCTGACTGGGGGGCATGTGACACATGGTACTTTGTAGTGAAATTGTGGGTATAGGGTATCTTGTACTCCCTATTAAAGGACATTATAAATTGTAGAATATAAATAAAATCTCACATTTGAAGATAATACCTAGTAGACAAAATAATATCCCTTAGATTCTACCAATGCCTATTTTAGGTTTACTTGCACTAGCATCGTGTTTATGGTATAATATAGTCATACAATTTGAATAACATGAGGGAAAATATTATTTAACACGCTAGAGGCAAAAGTGTTCAACTTTTTTAAAATGAGAGTTGTTCTAGAGGTTCTTGGGCCTTTTGAATGTGATCGTAGGGTTAGATTTGAGCCAAAATATTTTGAAGGATCAAAGACCTATCATATTTAGCATGCACATCTAAACTTCAAACCCTTGTAGTTTTGGCCTTCTTTATCTACTTTAGATGTAATAGTGAACAAAATTTAATTTCTCAAATGCTATGGACTCGATGATTTTCTTATATGTGCCCCATCAAGCTCAAAAAATGCACCTAAAATATAAAATCATAAAGAGGAACCTCCAACTCTAGTATTTATATATTTATAAATATTTACATGGATTTTATAGGATCCAATACAATGTAAGAATTGGCTATACAGATTTTGAATGATGTGAAAATGTGAATCAAAATGGTGGAAATGATGCATTACAAAATCCAAACTGACAATCCGCACAAAACACAGATGAAGGATAAAACATGTGTATAAAATCAAATGATAAACAATAATACCATCACAAAGACCTTGGGAGACATCATCATAATAATATGAAGGCCTAGTGCTTGATAATGAATCCTAAGTCTTAATAGTGATAATGTATGCTTGATACTTGACGATAGTGCAGGTACTCCAAAGTGCTCGATGTGCTCTTGATAATAACACTACCTTGGAAGAAATGAATTAGTGAATGTCTTATTTATGTCTCATCACATTTGATCCATGCTCCAAAGTGCTCGATGTGCTCTTGATAATAACACTACCTTGGAAGAAATGAATTAGTGAATGTCTTATTTATGTCTCATCACATTTGATCCACGGTGGAGATTAATTAAAAAGATCAACAATTGAGGAAAAAAAAAGAGAAGGTGAAACCTATAATGCACATGAATTGATGAGATGGAAGGATAAGATGAAGGGTAAATGCATATAAGAAATAAATACAAATTAATTTTATTTATTTAAGGTGGAAAACATAAACATATATTTATTTATTTTTTGATTTGACTGGGAAGCGTTAGCTATTTAATTAATTTTGAAAATTATTTTATGATAAAGGACCAAACGATGATGTAAATGCATGGAGAAAATAAATAAAACATCAATTTTATTTATTTGTGGTGGAAAAATTAAATAAATATTTTAATTTATTTAAGTTTGGGGGAAGTGTTAAGTAATTAAATAATGTTTAAAAAATATTTAATTATAGAGGATGAACAAATGAATTAATTAAATAATTTTAAAAAATTATTGAATTATAAAGGACTAAAATATGAATTAATTAAATAATAAAATTATTTAATCAATATAAGAAAATGATAATGAATTAAATAAATAATAAAATTATTTATTTAATAGAAGAAATATCAGCTTAGTTAATATATTTTTTTTAATTTAATTATTAGAAGAAAAAATAACTTAATTATATTTAATTAAAAATGGCTAGAAGAATATTGTTAGGGATGACACGATGAAAGTACAAGAAATATTTAAAACATGAGAATAATTCTATTTTACTAAAGGATATACACATACATATGAATATTGGTGGAGACTTGTAGACGAAGCTCATGCAACAACTAAGACTTGGGATGATTGATTAGGCTACGAGTCCTACCTTTTTTGATATAATAGATATGGTTAGTGATAGTTCTTTTTGTGATATAATGTATACTGGCTAGTGATAGTTAGTTGAGGATGATTGTCTCAAAGAAGTTAGTTGAGGATGAATGTCCCGACCTTAAAGAAGTTGAGCTCAAAGGACAATTTTATCAGTCGGTCTTTCAACCATCAATACTATTGTAACTATTTTTATGAAGTTACACAATGGGTGTTGCCCCTTAGCATCTATTTACCTACCAAAAAATTACATAAGAATATTTTAATCATATGAGACCAAGAGATGGGCGTATAAATATGTCACAACAAACGTACAACCCATGTGGGATAAAGTACAAATGTTCTTTTGTAATCTTAAGTAACAATGTGTGAAAATGGCCCTACAAAAATTGGTTAGGCAATAAAACCCCTTCACAATAATACGTAGAAACTTACATTAGTGCTAGTTGAGTATTTAACGTGTATTGATAATTGATTCTCTATTTGATATTCCATGATGAAACTATCCTAGAATGATGTCCTTAAATACACCATCCCAAATGCACAACTTGAGAGCTTTTAATAATTGAGACCACTAATTAAAAATGGTTCTAGAAGCCTCCCTTGAAAACATAAGGAAATGTGCAAACCACATAATATATAGTGGTAAAAATATGAAGTACAATATTTTATCCTCAAAATTCTTTGTAATTTTTTTCACACTTTTCAAGAAGTTATAATTTTAGTTGTCTTATATATATATATTTTTATCGGTAAAGTTTGTATTTTGTATTGATTTGAAATTTGGATTACAAGGATTATACATCGTTCCTCCAAAAAATCAGCCACATTCCCAAAACTGGCCTAATGGCCTATAGACAGTTGTTCCATCGTTGACACTACTACCCTCCGGGACTTCAAACACATGCCAAAATTGCACAGAGTGCTTACATTCGAGCAACTAGACCAACATCTTGGTTTATCAACAAAAAAAGACTAATTACCTATGCCCTATTGGAACCACCCCACGGCTTCCTCTTGGGTGAAGTTGGGGATTGTCGTCACCCTAGCCGAAGCAACACTAGACTTGGCCACCTTCTTTTCCAGTTGATGTTGAGGCCTTGGCTTTCCCATCTCGTTCACCGGAGCAGTGGATTTGATTGGTGTGGTCTTCTAGTGTTTGCACCCCGCGACACTGCTCTCCGCTCTGCACTCCTCCACTTTGTTAAGATAATCCAGCATCATCACCCATCCGTGCCTAACTTGAGGGATTCTTACAACTATTGGTTGTGTAGAGCTCTAAATGACCAGGGGTTGCACTTCATCCGGGCCACCGCCTATCAAACGCCACGGGGCATGCGTCATGCGCACACTCACTCTGAGTTTTGCTCGAGCCATGATCCCCTGCAACCCAACTTGCCATTTTGGCTCCAGGCATTTCCTTGTCACTTGCAAGATGTCATCCTTAGTGTTTCCCACCATCAAACCCAGCGCCAAAAAGAGGGAGGAGATGTCAAGGTTTGTGCGAGGGCGCGCATCAAAGTGCGTAAATTCCTCCCCAAAGATGGTGGAAAGGGCCTCCAAAAACACATAGTCTTCAAACTGGAAGACATTCCCAAGCCGCTGGGCTATGATTTCATCCTTGAAGGCAGGGAGTTGATTCGGGGAGTCCAAAGAGAAGTTTGCCTCCATCGCAATTACTTCGCCACCCACAACTCTATGATTAGAAAAAACTAACTCACACACACCTACGTTGCTCCTCCTGTCTCTTTTGGACTCCAATATGTAATTGTGTCAAGTGAGGTCGGTGACCACCATGCTTTAATGGCTATTTGTGGCTCCTCGACGTTCATTCCTCATTGAGTTTGCCATGGGGAGGAGTCACCGTACTTCGATACATCATGGGCAGATCATTTAGGATCCAACCACCTTGCGCAATGAGACATGCATGTACTGGATTGCCAATTTTACACTCCAATCGTGACATCATGCAATCCATGCTTACTGATCTACTTGCCACATGCCATCATTAACTGCCCTTTTCCAAGCGTATCACCATAGTCAAAAAGGCTGCCACCAAAAATAGTAAGTGCAAGTATGAAAGGAAATCTTTAACAAATCTCAAGCCGCGCCTCCAATTTCATAATTGCAGAATTTGCAATTATCCGCAACATGTGGTTTCTATTTGATCCATCTCGTTCCAACCTAAATTGTTGAAGTCCTCCAGAAGTTCTGTTTTGTCTTCGATTGGTCTCCTTACTCCAACAATGGATAGTAAGTTTGCCACCCCATTGGCAACCCGACACACACGGGCAATCTGAACCTCCAGAATGTTGCTGAGTAAGATCCTTATGCCTCTGATGTATTGGTTTAGATACCATGCATGCATTTCCCCTTTCTTGAACCCGTTGATTACTAGCATTGAGTCCCCTTCTAAGACTAGTTTCTGAATGCCCAGGGTCTTAGCCATCCAGACTGTCCCAAGTGTCACTTGACATTCTGCTGCATTGCTGGTTTCGTCCATCAAACGCATTGCTCCCAGAGCCAAGATATCTCCAAACTCATTCCTAGCCACATACCCCGCCCCTAAAGGGCCTGGATTCCCTTTAGATGCTTCGTCAAAGTTGACTTTGATCCGACTTGATGGGAGGGGGGAGTCCATGTCATTGTGTTTTGGTCACATGAAGGAGGTTTAACCCTATAAGGCCCTTGAACAGGCCGTTGTCTTATATATTATTAATAATCATAAAATTATGAATAAAACATGAAAAATTCTAAACCTTAAAAATAAGATTTGCTATTTCCTTTTAAAGTACTACATAAATTTTGTTACAATAAAAAAGATAAATAAAAATGATTTAATATACTATTATAAATTTCACAAATTTTATTTAAATATAAAATGATTTAATGCATTATAATAAATTCTTCAAAATTTATAAGTAAATAATGCGAAAAAGCTTTTCTATTACAATTTGTTTTTATTAAAGAATTTAAACATACTACCATTTTTATAACTATAATATTTGTAGAAATTATCACCTCTTTGGCTTAGAGTTAGATTTAGAAGACATTCATATGATTTTGACAATATCTTAAAATGTCAAATCTTTATGCTCAATAAAACTTGATCACAATAAACTCAAGTATGAAAGGAAATCTTTAACAAATCTCAAGCCGCGCCTCCAATTTCATAATTGTAGAATTTGCAATTATCTGCAACACGTGGTTTCTATTTGATCCATCTCGTTCCAATCTAAATTCTTGAAGTCCTCCAGAAGTTCTATTTTGTCTTCGATTGCTCTCCTTACTCCAATGTTGGATAGTAAGTCTGCCACCCCATTGGCCTCCCAACACACATGGGCAATCTGAACCTCTGGAATGTTGCTGAGTAAGATCCTTATGCCTCTGATGTATTGGTTCAGATACCATGCGTCCATTTCCCCTTTCTTGATCCCGTTGTTTACTAGCATTGAGTCCCCTTCTAAGACTAGTTTTTGAATGCCTAGGTTCTTAGCCATCCAGATTGCCCCAAGTGCCGCTTGACATTCCGCTATATTGTTGGTTTCGTTCATCAAACGCATTGCTCCCAGAGCCAAGATATCTCCAAACTCGTTCCTAGCCACATATCCTGCCCTTGAAGGGCCTGGATTCCCTTTAGATGCTCCGTCAAAGTTTACTTTGATCCAACTTGATGGGGGGAGTCCATTTCACTGTGTTTTGGTCACATGAAGGAGGTTTAACCCTACAAGGCCCTTGAATTAGCCGTTGTCTTATATATTATTAATAATCATAAAATTATGAGCAAAACATGAAAGATTCTAAACCTTAAAAATAAGATTGCTAGTTCCTTGTAAAGTACTACATAAATTTTGTCACAATAAAAAAGATAAATAAAAATGATTTAATATACTATTATAAATTTCACAAATTTTTTTTAAATATAAAAATGATTTAATACATTATAATAAATTCTTCGAAATTTATAAGTAAATAATGTGAAAAAGCTTTTCTATTGCAATTTGTTTTTATAAAGAATTTAAACATACTATCATTTTTATAACTATAATATTTATAGGAATTATCACTTTTTTAAGCTTAGAGTTAGATTTAGAAGACATTCATATGATTTTGATGACATCTTAAAATGTCAAATCTTTATGCTCAATAAAACTTGATCTCAATAAACTCTTTCTAAATTATTGAACTTTACCAATCTAAAATAATAGTTTCCATTTCTTTAAATATAAATAAAATAGAAGACAAAACCTTTACTAAATATAACTTTAGACCAAAGAATTTAATGTATACACATAGATGGTACAATGACCTCATTTCCACCTACAACAAAGCTGTTTTCAAAAATTTCAAAACACACATTAAAAAAAGTCCAAATAAAGACTTGTCACCATTCCAAACCTAAAACCTTTTTAAATCTCCTTTTTTTAATCTTAATAGAATACAGATTAAAAAAATATAAAACAAATCAAAACTTCTCCCCGCTAAATTTCACAAACTTCTAATTACGCGCACAGAACCTCTTTTTTTCTCCCACTATTCATCTGTGGTTTGAAAACTACAAAATATAAATAAATAAATAAAGCACGGAGATATCATGCGGTAATCGGACGGCAGCGCAGCGACAATCGGGCGGCTTATGAATCTGAGCCGTCAGATCTTTGCACCGTCAGCTCAGCCATCCGATGCGGCGAAACGGAGAAATCACGGCCGTCGAGTTATTATTGAATTCAATTTCAAAAGGCAGGAGGGAGAGAAAGACAATGCGAAGAGGAAAAAAAAAAGAATCTCTAAAATCCGTCAAAATCTCTCATAAATCAAAACCCCTAGCTGTACTCCATTAATTTTCAAAAATTTTCTGCATTTTGAACTTGTGCAGGGGCCGATCTTGCTTATAATAAATCAATTCTTCGATATATTTGGAGGTGAGCTGCTTCAGCTGTCCGCGCATTCTGATTTCTTTGTCAGATTTTTTTTCTTCTTCTGTTAACTGATTGAGTAATGGTGTGTTTGGAAGCTAGTTATAGGGCGATGGAGCAGACCGTTCAGCCACAGCAAGGGGAGCTTCCTCCTAAAAAGCTCGTGAGGCAGCTCGATTTCACGTCATTTAACGGGGTAGCGACATCTTCTGTCAATGCTCTTCCTCCTCCAGCTGCAGTTGCAGCTGCTGCTCTTGCTTCGGTTTCTTCCGAGCCCGCTATGCGAGCGGCGGTGCCGGTTGTCGTGTATGATTTCTTAAGCTTTACAATTTTTTTTTCATTCTGATCTTATTCATTTGAAATAATTGCCGTCAAATGCCCTCAATTTTTTAAATATTTGAAAAAAAAATTCATCAATTAAAGCGTTAATTCAATGCGATGTGTTTTGGGCGCTCAATTGAAAAGATTTATCAGTCTGAGTTAGATAATTTTCAAAAATTTCAGAATCATAATTAGGTTCTCGCTGCACGGCAACACGTGTGAGCTGAATTGTGGCTGTTTTTTTCTCTTATATAAGAATCTTATCAGAGCCGTTTATTATAATTTGTTAACAGACATAGAAACTATTTATAATTTTAAAAAATCGACTTCATCCCGTATAGAATTGCAGATTAGCTATGTTTGACTGTGATCGCCTGGTTCAGAATCTGTAACTTTTACCTAGAATTGTTGTATTTTTTGAACTCGGAAGCTTTGTGATTTTAAAAATTATTCGAATTATTTTGAAATGAATAAAGGAAATAAAAATATTTGTGGGATTAGTTGTTCTTGTCAGTTTTGGGTAACAACAGAGGGTATCTCTTTTGTCAAATTCAACCACGGCTTACGCCTGGCCTCCAACGTGGGAATATGCAATACCTCTTATGCTGAATTCCCCCAAGACTTACTCTTGACTTTGTTGTCTGTGGTTTGCAACTCCCAAAATTGGTTGTGGTTATCTCTTCTTTCGGATTTATCAAATACTTACACTTGGCCTCGTCTGTCGAGATATACGTCCAGAATTTGATGTGGTTGTTTATTCGATTAGATAATCGACATTTTAAATTTTTATATGTTTAAGTTCGTAACATATCTGTTAAGGATTTGAATATGTGTACCCCCTATGAAAGCTCTAACGATATACCACTTGAGCTCATCCCATTCAACATTGTGTTATTATAATAGTTGTATTTGGAGTTGTCATAATTATCATGTCCTCTGAGCTAATAAGTAATTTGAAATAACAGCGATGACTTGTGAAAGATTCCATATACATCCATGTCGGACTGTAATCATTGAGTCTCATTGAGTCCCTTGTTATTTGAAATCTGTTAAGGTTCCTGACATTATAAAAGATTATGGGGCTGTATCCCGCTATGCAATTGCTTTTGTTTTGCTCTTTTGCTGGTGGTTTTTATTTCAAAATAATTGATGTCAAATACCTGCTATAAGGATACATAGTTTTCAAATATTTTGGAATCATGATTAGATAGATTTTGCACGGCAACTGTGGGAGCTGAATGGTGGTTATAAATTAAAAAAAATAAATTCTTAAGCAACAATGAAATGGCTCACAGCTTAAAATAATAACACATTCGGATTGCAGATCAGCGAAATTCGACAGTGATCAGTAGGCCATCTAAATTCCAGAATTGGTGACATCAACTATAGTTGCAAGTGTTTTGGGTCTTGTAAGGTTACACAGTAACCTATGAAGCCTTAATTTTTTAAAAAAATTAAGCTTATTCTTTGTTTGTAAAAGTGAAAAATTGAGAGGAGAAACAAATATTTTTTGCCTAATAAATTGTTGTTATCTCATTTTGTGAGAGGTTAGTGTTATCACTTTCTCTGCCAAATGTTGGTATTACCTTTTCTGTTATCATCTTGAATAATGATGATTTTATGACATCTGAGCTGATAGATGGCGTATTTTGGAAAACTCCTAAACAAGCAATAGTTTTTGAATCACAAAATCAAACCAGTTTGTATTGGAGTTGACTTTAATCACTTGTTTCTTTGAGGTTCAGAATTAGAAAGATTGTTTAGAATTGCTGTATTTTTAGGGTCCGATGAGGACGTACAGTGGCCTCTTACATCTTGTAAATTTTAAATTTTGTATGCTTTTAAGGTTTAAGTTTAACAAAGAATAGGAAAGTGAAAGAGGGAAGAAATGCATTTGCCTGTTGGCTGTCATTATCACATATGCAAGGTTTAGGATTGGCTGTATTGAGTTTAGGGCATTGACCTATCCAGTTATTAAGATATTATCATTCGAAATGATGACGAGTTTAATGTTCTATGAGGCAATAAGCACATATTAATAGCCAATATATCTTGAAAATTGTAAAAAACACAGAAATGGTTATGTTTCAGAAAGAAACAAGCTAGTGTTCTCTCTACGTTTAATTCTACTGCATATTAAACAAGTTTTACAATAATGGCTAGGTCCTGTGAAGTTCAGTACGTACAAGGTTATCTTGAATTGAAATATTTGAGTATCAAACATGGTTACATAGTGATCTATGAAGCACCATAAGATCAAAATTTCAATATAACTGTAGGGCCTAAGAAGTTGTATAATTGATCTCTATTTCAAATAATTCCTGCATGGTTTGGTTAAGTGTAATTAAATTTCAGTTATTTCAGATGTATGATTAGGTGTAATTGATGCACAGCAACACTTCTCCATGTGGTTATTGTTTTTTTTGCCATCATAATATATTACGTTGTAAATCATAATAGTTTTAGTGTACTTTGGGGCCACAAACAAATCATTTAGCAATCTGAAATTCAAAATCTGTAATATTTTATACAATCGGAATATTTTAGGGAGCTGTGAGGTTATATAGCTATGAAGCCTCATAAAGTTCAAAATTCAAATATTGATTGTTAGAAACTTAAAAAGAATGGGAAATCAATACAAGGAAGAGTTTCATTTGCCTTGTTAGATGTTTAACACATTTAGGATAGGTGTGGTTTGTGGGAATCTGTCAAGGTATTGGGAAATGTTAAACTGTCTCAGCCAACAACTAATTTTATACATTCTGAAGCTGAGTATGGGAAAGCTTAGCCTATGTTGTTTGAGGACCAATTTTAGGAGGTAGGGTGAATGCCTTTGTTTCTTACAGTATTGATGTTAGAATCCTAGTCGAACTTGTTTACATATCTCAGAGTAAAAATTCCTAATTTTTTCTGAGAGTAAGAAGATGTTTCTTTTCATAAGGATAAATGTCAGCTACCTTAGATATTTCAAGTTGTTCATATGGTATGTTGTCTCTTATCAGGAGTAACTTTAAGCATATGATGTAATATAGCTATGCATATGTAATTATATCTATGTAGAATAGATGGTGAAGTAAATATTATAAATAGGTATTTTGAAGTATAGATTTTGTGTGTATGTTTGTATATTTTATTAAAAAACATATATATACAATTGATGATATTTTGGAATGCATGTTTGTTGATACTTAACAATACTCAATTATTGTATTAAATTCATTTTCAAGGTGGCATTCCAAAATTGAGCCTCAAAGTCAAATTTGCTAAGTAGCAAACTGATTGGAGGATCGAGGCACAAGAGGCTGAAGGACATTCAACATCCTCTCGTTAGTCACTAGTGATACTGTAGCAAAATTGTTATAGTGCCAAATCTATTGTACCAAATCGACTAAATTCAAAGGTAATTTCTAGCGGCAGTGATAGTTTCCTATGTCGTTAGAGATCGTGTGGCAACAATCAATAACATTGGCTACAATTGAAAACACAAAGAACATTCCCTTGCTAAAGTTTGAAAGAAGGATGAAACAAACATTATTGGTGTTGTAAATAGTTGTATAGAAGAGCAGCTAGCTATAGAGATCCTTTGACTGCCAGGCTTCTTGGTTGTGTGGTTGGTGCATGATCAGTTGTACTCGACGCCTCGAGAGTTTTATGGTCCAAAAGTGTAAAACTTAGCCATAGGCAAGTTTAGTGTCCCCAAGTGTTTTATAAGTCTTGTTGAGTCAGGCCTACATGGATTAGTGTGATAATCATGTAGTGTGTATCCTCTTATCCATAGAGAGGATATGGCATCAAGTTGTGGAATAATCTAAGCTTGATGGTGAATCAGAGAAGTTGGATCTTTAGGGGGGAATTTGAGATGGTGTAATCTCAAAGTGTGAAAGACCCAGGTAATGTTTGCGAGAGAATTTAACATATTGATGAATCATGTGGGTGAAAAGGATTCCTATAGAACTAGCGAGTACATCGGCTGGGTACCCATGTATCTCGGTAGATGGATTGCTTTTTATATTGACTCAATAATTGATGTAGGTACAAAAGGAGAAGCATAAAGTTCAGTGAAGAAAACCCAAAGCGATGATCAAAAAGTGTGCATTATAGTTTAGTTTCCCCATCATGTGAGGTTGGTGGTAATCCTAAACCATTTGTGAGGTTCGTGGTCAGTAATAACCACTTGAATGTGAGGTTCGTGGTTAGCCGAAACCACTCAAGTGCAAAGTTTATGGTCAGCTAGAAACCATTTGTGTGAAGAGTTTGTGGTAAGCTAGAAACCACTTGAGAAGTGTATTGGCTAGGGATAAGCCACAAAATCCCAAGGTGATTTTGATGGGGGGAAATTAGAAAAATGAAGCAACACAATAAAGCCCAGTTAAGCAGAACTTGTATACTTGTAAATGGGTACCTAATAAGGCTTTGAGCTAGGACCCATCTTTTCTAGATTATGGGAGATGCTGAAAATAATTAGCATAATTAATTCATGCGGGGATGTTAGAATGCTAAATTATTTATGAATGTGTAGTCTATCGGCACAAACCAACCATAGGTCTACCTCTAACAACCTAGTCTTTTCCTCAACCTTATCTCCAATTGGCTGTTGTTATTGCTGCAACTAACTTGATGACCAACATTCATGATGTTTTTGACTATAAATTGAAGGTAATAATAATACAATCTTAGAGCTCCTTTGTGAGTTTCTCCTCCGATCCATGTTTTTGACAGATTGTCATTCACGGGAAACGGTGTCGTCAATCAATAGTGCACCTTATGGTTTCACAAGTCTTGGGTATGAAAAGGTGCACACCACCTTATTGGGAAGAGAGAAGAATTTTGTAGACATCACAAAAACCAACTAGAGATTCTTGGGTTGAATTGGGAGTTTCCATTGTTTCCGATGGATGGAAAGATAGCAAAAACTGTCCATTGATAAATGTTACGGTAGCATCCCCCAAAGGGGCAATGTTTTTGAGGACGGTTGATTGTGAGGGAGATATCAATGATGTGAAGTTCATTTCCAAAATCCTCATTGAATCCATAAAGATGGTGGGTGTGAAAATGTGGTCTAATTCATTATGGACAATGCAAAAAATTGCAGGGTTGCAGATGCTTCGGTTGAGCAAAGATATGAGCACATTTTTGGACACCATGCACCGTACACTCCCTTAACTTGTTGATGCAAGCAATTGGTACTCATGTAGAGTGAGCGAAAGAAATATACCAGGAGGGTGAGGAGATCCAAATAAAACTACCATATGTCACAAGGCATTTTTCAGGACTTTCTTGAGGTTAGAATTGTTGAAGGTAAATTTAATTAATTAATTTAATTTAATTTATGCCATGTTCAATATGTATTCGCATATTTTTAATGTCTTATTAACATTATCTTAGGTTGTTGAGACTCGATTTGCATCACATACAATTGTTTTAAGATGACTTTTGAAGGTGTGAGAAGTATTGGGTGTAATGGTTATGAGCAATTGGTGGGGTGTTTTGAAGCAGTCATTGATCCTGGATGACGATTGGTGGACTCATGTGGAATGTCTTGAATTTCGCTAAGCCTATCATGGCCCATGGGAATGCTTAGGCTTGCTGGTATAGATGCACCATGTTTGGGGGAAGTCTATGATGGCATAGACACAATGATAGAGCAAATAAAAGTCATAATAACAAAAAAGGAGAATGGCCCAGAAGAAACATTTTTCAAAAGGGTGGAATCAATTATTCTTCATCATTGGAATAAGATGACCACACAATTGCACCTCCTTGAATATGCACCATCTCCTAGTTACTATAGCTCTTCGATACTTTCTTTGCTAGGGAGAACTCCACTATATAGAGATTCCAAAGTTGGTACTGGGTACAAGTGGGCATTTGCTAGACTCTTCTCAGATTTAGAAGTGGTAGAAAATGTTAGGAGAGAATTTGGCATTTCATCTCAGAAATAGATCATAATCCTTGTGCTGTTAACCTTCATGGTCAAGCCTCAAGACTATTTGGTCCTCCAACCTCTCGCAATCAAGATTCTATCACAAGTAAGTTTTTTTTTTTTTAAATTTTATCATTTGTATTGTAGAATTTAGTACTTAACATTTTTTTAATTTATTTTGCATTTTAAAATATTTTTTTGTTGGGTTTCTCTCGAGTTTCAACAAGTTTCAAGTTTTTCTTCTGCTGATTGGAATTGGAGTACATACTCCTTTATCTACTTAGTGAAACGTAACCAATTGGTTGCAAATAAAGCTGAAGACTTGGTTTATGTTCATTCTAGTTTGCGTCGTCTATCACGTAAGGAACACTAGTACAAGGATGGGTCAAAGAAGCATTGGGATATAACCCCTGAGTGTACCAACTTAGATGCAATTATTGAAGATCTTGCTAGAGTCACTATGGGTGATGATGATGAGATACTCACACATGATGCACTTAGTGGGAGTGCCATTGTTTTTGTTTCAAATGATGTTCGACTTGCAGCAATCGAGGATGATCTCGATCTAGATCATTTTGGTGATTGATGTAAATAGAAGACAATTATTTTTGGATGTCAATTGTAGTGATTTTTTTGAATCATGACCTTGAACATGTATGATATATTAAGTTGATATGACATAATATTGAAATTCGATATATTAAGTTGATATGACATAATATTGAAATTCTGAACTATCAATTGGCATTTCGCATTAATCAATGACGAAGTATCATAATATCAAATGTATTTAGCTTTACAATTCTATATATTTCTTTAAATTTTTTGTGTGTATATGTATGTATGTATGTATGTATGGATGTACCCAAACCCATGTACCCAAGGCCAAAATTTATTTTCCCATACCCATGTACCGGATTCTCATACCTGTGCCTGTGGTCGTATCCATACCGACAACTTAGATTATAAGTATTAGATACATGGGCCCAACACTAAAACAAGCACAAGCAGCTTGCTGCTTACCAAGGCAGTCAAATCCTGGCCAATGTAGGTAGCATTTTGTAGTCTGTTGAGAAATCCTCTGTTTTTGGCTTATTTATAAAAATATTTTCTCTATTTGCTATTGCTGAATTTTTCTCGAGTACGATACTCTTACTTTTTGGTCACGTGGACTCCATACTGATTATTTAATTAAGTGCCATATTTGGCAATGGTGGATTTTGAACCCTTGCTTTTGTTGTAGACAAGTAGTGAAATTTGTAACTCACCTTTTAAGCCAAAAAGTTATACTATGCTTCTGGTTCTAATGGAGTACAAGTCAGACAAATGTAGGACAATGGACAAAATGTTATTAAAATCCTGAATGTCTTCTTGATCGAACCATCTATAGTTTTTCATTGTCATTATTTTTTATGCACTTGATTGATTTTGTATATTTGTTGATTGGTATCTTTCACATTATTTGAATTTAAACATTCTCACATGGTGATCCCATAAGTGCACAACAATAAACACATGTTTTACTACCATATTTGCCAAAAGCAGTAGGTTCCCAAATAAATGTTAACATTTAGACCTATCAATGTTTTGTTTACTGCATTTCTTATCATCAATAGATTTGTTGAGTGAATCAATTAACCATAGTAAAACTCTTCTCAGTCATTGTACTTTCAGTTTGGTTCTTTTGCTAACTTTACAATTTTATTTAATAATATAGTACCTTACTAGCATATGATTCTGTACATGCAGAAGACCAGAGTCTCCAAGAACGGCAAGGGCAAGAACAGTATTTGAATCTAAGGAAGGCACTCCCAAAAAATCAAAACAGTGCAATTGCAAGAACTCCCGTTGCTTAAAATTGTAAGTTATTTTATGCTTTTTATTGGTAATAAGAGGAGACTATATGTTTGGTAAATTGTTATTTCTAATAGTTCGATGCCAAATTTTCTAGATATCTTGTCGTAGAAAGTATGGGGGCAATGATTGCTGCATTGCAAATGAATTGAACTGGAGTTCCTTTTCTCATGTTGTAAGCAAAGGCCATCTTATTGGCTGTAATCTGGATTTAATTTAGAAATATTTTTGGTTGATATTGTGCTTGAGACTTCTATTTGTAATCATATGATTACTTACTACAAAGAAATTGCTTAGAGATAAAACTTCCTTTTATTTTTGCATTTAAAGTATTGCAGATTTTTGGAATAGTATTGACCTAGCCAGTTTTTTCTTTTCTTTTTTCTTTCTTTCTTTCTGGGTCATCAGGTATTGTGAGTGCTTTGCATCGGGAACATATTGTGATGGTTGCAATTGTGTCAATTGTTGTAACAATGTTGATAACGAAGCTGTGAGACAGGAAGCTGTTGAAGCTACACTAGAGCGTAATCCAAATGCATTTCGACCTAAGATTGCCAGCAGTCCAAGTGGACATCGAGACAGCAGGGTAGGGATTGAATCACTTACACTTGCAAATTTTTTGCTTTGTAAAAATAATGACATGTTGCAATTAAGCAAAAAATTTAGAAATATGCTAGTACAATGGTTGTTATTTGTAATGTCAATTAGGATTAGTCTTGTTAAGTTTGAAGTTAAGTGTTAGATTCAGACATTAAAAAGATATAAAAATAGTAGTTGACATTATAAACTAGGGGTAGGTTTAATACATCAGTAAGTATTTTTTTTCTCTTTGAAGTTTAAAAATGAGGTTAATAAGTCATTTATAAAAGAACTTTTAGTTAGCTAGTGACTGTTAATTTAATACTTGACCTATTTATAAGGTCGATAAGAGTTGAAATACAATTAAGGTTATTAGTCCTTTTTGATGATGGGACCTATTCTTTAAGCTTAGTTACCATTTTATTTTAAGTTGACGTGTTATTTTTCCTATTAGATAAATGTTAGGGTTAGTGCTTTCTATATTAAATAATCTTAATCTACAAGTGTAATTTATAACAACAAAAACTATGCTAGAAATTAGGTAAGCTTTTATCATGATGGTGGGGTCTATTCTTGTATTTTTATGTTTTAAAGAATTAGAGTAGCCCATGTAAACAATAACCTTTCTAATGTGTCAAAGGGGTTGTCGTCAATTGGTAGGACCTTTTGGTGACCAAGATTCAATTCTCCCCAAGGACATCTTAGCATTGGTTAGCATGTTGGAGTGATATTCCCATTCTAGTGGTATTGTGTTGTAGGCTTGCAAGTGATAGAGGAGTGCAAAGAGGAAAGAAAAGTAGGTGTCTTGTACGAGGAGGTAGGTAGGAGTAAGGTTCAAGTTACAAGAGTGAAGGATTGAGAAGACAAAAGAGGACGCCTTGTGGGAGGAGAAAGGAGGTGAGCAATTGGTCCTAGGAGCACAGTTAGGAGAATTTTTATTCTAGTGTTATCCATGCTATCATATACAAGTAGTAATCCCATTTGTTGTAAGGTGTGGGTGCCCTGTTACCAACACTCATTACATAATCTAAAAAATCCTTTCTAGTGCATGAATCTTACTTGAAGATTGTATCATGGAGTGCGAATTGACATGACCTTACAACTGCCAAACATCGAATACAAGTAACATTGTGTTGGTTCTAAAATTTGCCATTCTGAAATAACTCCTAAAAGAACTCCTTATGCCCAAAATTGAAGACATATTGAAAACCGATAGTTGGAGAAGTTACCATTAAGTTGGCAACTTTCCTCTGAATTTTGGAGGTACAACTCCCTCTTATGATGTAATTGGGATTTTTAGGGTATACTTTTAACGAAAAAGCAAGAAAGGTTAACTAACATCTGAGCATATACATATTGCAAGCGCAAATTGGATTTGTGGATAGAGGAAAAAGAAAGGTAAAATGACACAAAGTTCACTTCATGATACAATATATGAATAAGAAAAAGATTTAACTATTTGATCCCAAGTAAATACACATTTCAGAACTCAAAGTTTCCAAAATAAACACATTTATAACCAAATTGAATAAAAAAGACATCATAAGAACAACCACCATAACTCAAGAGCCAATTTGCAGTCCAGAAAGAATATAAACAAACACACAGTTTTGAAATATATGTATTCATGTTTCAAAGATGCCAAAACAAAACAACACGAAGTTCGATATGTCTTAGTACAAAAATGGCTATATCCTCTGATTTATTTTTTAGCTATATCTCCCCTTCTCCTTTTTAGCCTCTCAAAAAGTCTATATATACGCAAAAACGGGGCCGTTCATTTCAATAACGGTCTTTGAAAGAGAAAAGAACTTGAAATGGAAACAATTTTAGTTCTCAAAATTTGCTGTTACTACCACTAATTTCAAATAGATTCCCTGCATCTTAAAACAAGAAAAAGTTAACTTGCCCTAGGTGCAGGATCTCTATCCGCATCGAGCTGTATTTCCATGAAAAGATTGTGGAGTTTGGTGCGCCTTTCTTCTTCCTCCAAGATGAAGGTCACTCTCCGATATTCAACATAACTAGTTTTCTCCTTCCATGCAACGAAGAGTAGTTGAGAGACAATGTTAGTTTGTTCTATCTGAGGCCAATTCAAGTCAGGTTGGACAACAAGCATTAGTTCTTCATTATAAATTTCATTGTTTGCAAGAAGCCCCATTCTGGGAAATTTGTTATGAAAAAGATTGAGCTCGGAAATGCCACAACCTTTCTTTGCAGTCAGAGCTTTAAGCTCATTTAATTTTGGCGACAGATAATAATAGCTTTTTATCTGTAAAAATCATGTTACCACCTCAACAAATTTACTTCATTACGCTTGCTATTTAAGAGCTGTACTTTCCCAGGTTTTTGAAAACATTGTGCTTTGAAAGATGCGCCACACGATATAGTCAGATTTGGTTGGTGGCGTGAACTTGTTCTCTGATTTGTAGAGCCTAGGTTTGATTATTACTCCGAATCACCGAACACATAGGAGTTGGTGCAACAAACGATGTATTGTCAGCGATCGGTGGCTACTTTGATGCTCCGAACTACTTTGAAGGTAGGGTAGTTGAGGGATTTACCGACCCGCCAATGGCTAATATGGTCGGTAAGGTTGGGAATTTTACAAACCTTCAGCTGGATGAAAGTCGGGCATGGACACTTAGCAACTCGGGCTGATTAGGTATCCGGAAGGATCAAAGGGACCGATAATGAAGGGTTAAGCTAAATAAAGAGTTTTAAACCAGGGCTCAAATTTTAAAATGGGGAGGCCCAAAAGTTTCAAATTTTGGGGTAACATATTGATAGCTACCTTTTTATTGCAATATGTTGACATGAAGGCTCTAGGAGCAAGCACAAACAGATATGTTTAATAGACACCAAGGATTATTTTTGAGTTTCAATGTGTACAATAATCTTACACCAACATTCTATTGCTGATCTCAGATTCTAGAATGCTAGCTACCTTTTGAGTGTTGTATTCTCACAACTCTAATAATTTAGGATTTATAGTTTAAGCTTTAGATATAACACAATTATAGCATACGATACAACCAAACTTGACAATCAGGGTTACCCTTTGAATGCAACATTTTTCTATGAGTTTTATGTAGATTGTTGTGAACTTATGACTTTTGTACATTAACTTAGAGAGTAAGCTTGACTTATGACTTTTGTACATCAACTTAGAGAGTAAGATTGATAGGCATCCTTTGAATGCAGCACTATCTTAAGAAGGCTCTATCATTGTGCATTTATGAATTTATTTTATAAACAACTAAGATGATTT
>MU223333.1:234075-249294 GCA_018584345.1 Thuja plicata | reverse complement strand
TCTCCTGCGTTGGCGACCACCATCAGATCTCCGGTGATGAGGGCTGTCACGCAGCATGTCCCGCTGTTTATATTCTGAACAGTATGGGAAAACAACATTTTGTAAGTCCCATTTGAGAGCAAGTCCGAACAAAAAAATCGGCAACAATGACCGGGCATGTACAGACCCTATTTTGGTGAACCAAATAGATCATTCCATATTTCAGAAATCAATTTGAGAATTTGATCTTCCAGAATTTCATTTTGAGAATTTGATCTTCCAGAATTGACTATATCTGGCATTTGGTATTCCGGCGTCCAAACGGGCCCTAAGGGTTTGGCAATTTTCTCCACAAAAATCGTGGTTTCTTGCAATCTGTTATGAGTTGTACTCATTTGCAATTTTTTGAACAAAATCATGTCTTTTTTTCTCAAGCATTGGATAGTTTGACAATTTTCTCCTCAAAATCTTGGTTTCAGTTTTAGAAGGTGATAGTTTTTGTTTTCCCAACATTAGGTTGGAAGGATTTTGGTTATCTTGGTCATTTCCAAAAGTTATGCTATGCATTCGTGACTAAAAGGGGCCAGCCTTCTATGCATTTGTGACCAAAAGACTGCAGATATCCTCACCAACTCTCTCAGTCCGGAAAAGTTTGTCAAGTTTAGGGGCAACTTGGTGTTGTTGATAGAATGACCATTAAGGAGGGCATTAGAATATTTAATTATATTTAGTCAGTCATTTTTAGTTCTTCTATTAATGGTCATTTATTGTATTTATTTATTATGTTTATAGGCTTGTATTTCTAGCTTCAGTTAGACAGTTTGTTCTTTTTAGAACACTGTCATGTAAATTGATATATATACCTTGTATATTAATGAATAAGTTAAGGCAATTACCTCAACAAAAAATGGCTTAAAGAACAACCAAAATACATTCAATAGAACTCAAACCAAGAAAGATTGGATTGGTTTGGTTAACCTCAGCTTGAGAGCTGCAATTGGTAATCTGAGCGTTTTTTTCAGCTGCACGATCTGAATAACTGCTAGCCTCTTTGTCAACTGTGGATATGCCATTGTTGTCAGCATGCGGGGATGGGAGAACAACTAGAATTGAATTTTTAAGTCTGAATGTGTTTGAGAAGAGGCTTCTGCATCTTTCCCGTAATAAGGAATTATTATTCTTAGTTGCATGTTTTAGAATCAAGGTGAATTGGCTGTAATACTTTTATACTACTCTTAACTGGGTTGGAATATTAAGATAAATGAACTACAACTTATCACATTCTTTAGCATAATAATACAATCTAGGTGAATCTCATTACTCTGCTCTCTGATTCTCTAATTTTCATCATGATGATGGATCCTGTAGTATGATCCAGAATGTTGATGAAAGAAAACTACTCACAGTATAATTCATAAATCGACTACATATCTTCATGGTCTGTGCATACTACTGGACATAATAAAAATCCTATTGATGATTTGTAGCATCGGTCGGAATATTCACATTATAAGCACAAACACTTTCCATATGTCAAGATTATTATTAACATAATTAATAATATAATAATTATTATGTATATATATGTATTCATATATTTAATAAAGAAGGGCTTCCTTATTATATATATATATATAATAATAATAATTATTGAGAAATTATATTAGTTATGTTAATGAATATTACCAACTATGAATAGTGACTGGTATTATTTAAATAAACTGTCGAATGAATTAACAAGTCAATCGGCTTAGTTAATGAAGACCGACAATCATAAAGTGGAGTCATGTCCCTTTGTGGACATTACTCCACATTAATATATATAATGTGAGATCGGGGGTCGATGAAGACACACCGAAATAAACAAGTGTTAAGCATCTTCGGCCATTGTGAATATTATATATGCAATTAGGATTTCCTAATATATAGTTATCTGCAATAAATAAATTATATATATATATATATATATATAATCAGAGTTGTGAGATTGTACTCAGACCATTAAATTCAAAAAAAAAATCTACCATATACAAATCTGATCCAAATTTAACAAATACAATGTAAATATGTTATCTGTTAGAACCTTTGCATCTCAATGGTTGGATTTGTCAAATTTTTCACGATAAGGTTGTGTGCAATAAAAAGTTTTCAGTGCACAATTAAATCAGGTGCTGCATAATTTTTTTTAACAATTATATGTTTTTATTCAAGCGTCATCTGGTCATGGATTCAGTCTTATTACTGCCACTTCTTTTCTCTCAACAGAAAAATGAATACTACGTTTTTAAAACAAAGATGATAGCAATTTTCAGTAATAATACAAAGACAGTGGCACAGCAGTTTGTGGTTGTGAATCACCTATGATGACATTAAGGAGGCCCATGGTTCATTTGCTCTTGGGGATGTCAAGGTGTGCATGACTTCATAGTAGAGCCAGATTGTAATCCTGCTTCAAAGCTCCTGTCAAAAGTGATTATCATTAACAAAAAAATCAAGTTCCAGCATTGTTGTTAATAATTGTTTAAACATGGAAGCATCTACTTCTGTGTGTGTGTTGTAAGATGATCTATGGGACAGGAATGTTTACACCTATATTTACATAACAAAAATTGATCCCTATGTTGCATTTCTAAATTTTGTTTAGGGTTTTCAGTGTCACATTTGAGCTTATCATAAGCTTAACAGAAGTATACAATCAGTTTTAATATTATTAACGTGATTTTTGTAATGTTTTTGTTTGAAATCAGGAAGATTTGGGAGAGCTACCTCTTGCAGGAAAGCATAATAAAGGGTGCCATTGCAAGAAGTCAGGTTGTCTGAAGAAGTACTGTGAATGTTTCCAAGCAAACATTTTATGCTCTGAAAATTGCAAATGCTTGGATTGCAAAAACTATGAAGGTAGTGAAGAACGAAGAGCTCTATTTCATGGTGAAAATAATGCTAGCTTAAATTATGCCCAATTGGCAGCAAATGTTGCTATTAGTGGACCAGTAGGGTCTGTAGGGTATGCTTCTCCTTCGCCCAACAAGAAGAGAAAAACTCAAGAACTTGTATTTGGACAAGCGCCTAAAGAACATGGTCCTCTTAGGATGACTCAGGGTTTGCAGGTAACTATACTTATTTTAGAATAATTGCTCAACAGCATTAGAGAAAGAATGCATTGTTGTACTTTTATCATGGGCGACAGTGTTTTCTGAATCTCTATTATACAGTAGTATCTTCTCGAATATTATTCTGCAAAAGTATATATTATTTGGAATTATTTGCTACTAAGTGTAATTTAGCAGGCCAATATCCCGAAGAGCACTACAGTGATAAACACCTCTGTCCCTGCTATTCAAACAGTGCATGCCACTGCACCAGTTGTGATGCCAATGCCTTCCACTAAGGTTCAGTACAGGTATATTTTATTAGTACTTACCCTTGTAAGAAATCTTTTGATCTTCAACCTCAGTGTGCAATTTTATTTTCAATTATAGCTGACATTATATTTCTTTGAAGATCTCTTTTGGCCGATGTAATTCAACCAGCTTATGTCCAGGATCTGTGTAAGCTTTTGGTTGTTGTCTCAGGGAAGGCTGCCAAAACAAGTGCAGGTGAATTTTCTTTCTATACTTGTCTGTAATGGTCAAAAATGATTTCTTTAATTTCATTCATGACTTGCACATTTATTACTTTGACGAGATCATATATGTGCACATTTGGAAGTCTATTTCTTAGCTTCCTCGCAATTGATTCATCTTGTTGCTTTCTGATAAATAGAGGAAAAGGTTTGTCAAGATGAGGGTGTAAATACAGAAACTGAGAAGGGGAATGATTTGGGAAGCAGCAAAGACTCCAAGCTATTGCATGCCCAGAATGAAGATCACACAAATCAGAATGCACAAAGTGATAGGGTTGGCCCTGATCAAAGAGAAAAGTTAGTTGCTGGGGCCACTTCTTCCAACTGTATGGATGACTCAGAGTCAGATGGTGTTGCTGATAACCGCAAGCAAAGGGCTATGTCACCAGGAACTTTAGCTCTAATGTGTGATGAACAAGACAGTCTTTTTATGCCTTCAGCTTCACCTTCGGGAGATCCTTCTTCTAGGGAATCTTACAACCAACGTGCCTTCGAAGTTTATGCTGAACAAGAAAGAGCTGTGTTGACAGAATTTCGTGATTGTCTTCGTAAGATCATCAGTGTTGGCACATGGAAAGGTTTGTGATTATATTCACATCCATTGCAACTCCTACTGATCTTTACTTCTGAACATCTTTTTGTCTTTTGAAAATAGACTATCTTTTCATATTGTCAATACGTGTTTAGTCTTCTTTCAAAATGGTCAGTTGTATTTATTCTTATATTTAGATAATTCGTGTCTGACAGCATCAATGCATCAACCAGCCCAATATTCAGATGCAGTTAAATCTGAATTACCTGTTTCTGGATCAATGCAAATCAATCAGCCAACTGTGGTTGTACCTAGGGTGGCCAGACCAGTACCTTTTTTTTCCGATGCTGTTACTGCCGCTTCTGTACCTGTTTCAACTGGACATGTATCTACCATGGCTGCAGTTAAAACCAATTTGCCGGGAAGACCCTTAGAAAATGGGGATATTCATGCTAGTGTTGAGTCCACACAAAAGTTGTGATGTAGAACATATACTGGCTTTCAGGTAGTAGAGAATGGCAACTTAATTGGTGACATAAAACAGCCACCATTTGCAAAGTTGACAGGAAGCAAATTTTAAACATTTATAATATCCACCAAAACTGGTTCTCGTTGCAGCCATTTAAATAGCTGCTTGTATATCTAGAATTTACTGGGTGAAGCAACACCCATGTGTTTCTCTCGTCATATCAAGCTGAGCCAATTTTCTTGTTGACCTGGTTTTTCGATGTTTGGCTGGTGTAAACCTTGGTTTTTATCATTGCCGGTGGTTCAATTTACCCACTTCGAAATGCTCCAGTCTGCATATGCAAAAGACAAAATCTATCACGCAGACACTGTATTTGTCACATTTTCAGTATTGGAAATGTGTCAACCTTTGGGGATAGTACATCTTCCCTAATTCAAAGTTTTTTCATATAACTGCTCATTGTTTCATCTGAATTAGTTGCATCAGCAGTCAGAGGATGCTGAAAAGTTGCTTCAGAGTTATCCTTCTGTGTTTTCATTTTTTGCATTGGAGGAGTGCTGATTTCAATCTTCAAGCAGGAATAAAAATTAAGGGATTAATAACAGTAACATATTCCTTCCGCTTACTCTGGTATTCTGATGAACAAAGCTGATTGCTTCTGGACAGAGTGACCAAATTTTACAGCTGAGTCATCTTTAAAATTCATGTCAGACATTCATCTCTACAGAGAAACATCATCTTCATGGAGTTACATGTACGTACTTTTTTTTGAGTAAATTGGCATGCCAGACAATTGTCTATTAAAGTTGCCCTTTACATGGAAGATGACTATACTTGTGAGAATAATATAAGGATCTTAGTAGCAATTTGCATAAATAAAACCCCAAAAATGATTTAGGATAGTGTGGATGGTGCCTACAGCTGTTCCAACCAGTTATGAATTTTGTACTCTCGTGAAATGAATTTAAAGTAGACGGGGAGAGACAAATGAAGTAATATGGCAATGTTTGTGTTGCCTTATTTATAAACATTGTTCGTCCTCACAAAAGATTTGCCATTAATAGTAGCATCGTTCAAATTAAAACTGGAACTAGCAATAAAGAATGACAAGAAGGAACGAGATAAAACGGCCAGTATTAAAAAATATCAAGTTAACAATAAAACGGGAAAATGAACTGCTGGCAATTATTTGGGTATGAATTTCCCATTAAGGAATCTGCAAGAAAGCAAGTTATGTTCAATAGAACTAATTGTATCATCTCTTTGGAATATTAATATAATCCGACCTTGCATGCATTTTACTTGAAACGGCATTCAATTCACTTTCGTTATTCGGAATTTTTGGTTAAAGAAATATCGAAGGTGCTTGCATAAATACTGTGCCAATAATTTATAGGCCATCATTTAACGGAATCCCTATTGACATAATAATAATTGATAATTGTAGAGGAAAAAAGTACGTACTTTTCACTTTTAACCACTCACATTAACTAAACCTTGCCCTTAGATGTGTTATTTTGGCACTAGATTTAATGAATTTTAGTGCATAAATTGGCACAATCCAGCTAATTCTCTTTTTCACCAATTCAGTCCCGAAATTAGCATGGTTTATTTGTGGTCCCACCTTGGATACAGTTACGGTTGTGGTCTTATCCTATCCACACAATTGTGTAACTCAACTTCCACTTTCCTCGAGTCAACTCTCCTCCAAAAATGTGTTGTTTCATATTAACTTGCACGTGAAAACGTTTGAATTTGGTACCTAGTTTGTCATATTTAAATCAATTTTCAATCTTAGTGTAGGGAGGGGAGTCAATACATGAGCACAGTTCAATAGTTGATATAGAAGGTAAACAAAATAGATCTATAGTGGTGTACTAAAAATGTCCCATCAATGTATATCCCTAAAAAGATGTCTCTAAATTTAAAAAAAATCACTTACGTGGTGCCACATTAGTGCACCATTAAACATGATTTAGTGTATACCTATGGGTTTTATCACTTTTGGGACCATTTTAGACACCTTCACAAAAAACATGTTGATGTGGCATCATATTTGACCATGTGGACTTGAAATTTTGTTTTTAAATAGGGGTCTTGATAAATAAGTTGATGTAAAAATTTGAAAGTAATTTGAAATTTTCACAGGATTTTGAGAAGTGTGAAGTTAGGTTGAGCACATATTGGCTCCTCTCCCCTAGTGTCTAGTGATAAGTTTTTGGGGCAAGATGTAAGAATTTAGAGCATCGGTTGATATGGGTTTTGTCAATATGGGAAACATACCATAATCTTATAATTATTATTTTGTTGGTCAGTCGGTAGATAACTATTGTAAAAAATTGAGAGTAATTTGAAATTTCTACATAGGATTTTGAGAAGCGCAAAGTTAGGGTGAGCAGGTACTGGCTCCTCTCCCCTAGAAGGCCTTAAAAGGTGGTGATTAACATTGCCTTACTGTTAATTTAAATATCATGTAAGGAGTGCAAATTTAAGAGGCAAACTATAGTTGCAAACAAAGTCATGGCAACAAATTCATGTGGACTTGGACAATATCACATGTGACCTTATTTGATGACAATGTGGACGATAGAGACATATCAAGTATAGGAGTTGCCATTCTTTTAATGTATTTTTTTTTTCCCTTGCACTGATTCAATATAAAAAAAGCATAGGAATCATCATCCTTTTGACCTATTTTCTAGAGTTTGATATTGATTGTTGATCACATATATACAAACCAAATCAACAATATCAACTTTGGCCATCATAAAAAAATGTTCTCTAACTTAATTTATTAATTACCTTATCTATTATCATCACTCATATTCCTAACCCCAATTCCATTATAAACCAATTCATTATTGAGACAATCATAAACATACTGTACAATGCTCAAAGTAGAGTAATTACATTGCCTTGAAGTATAAAACTACATTGCCATACTTATTGAAGATTTGTTAGTATCAACATGAATGTTACTTGACAACCTACATTACTATTATATGTAATTACGTACTTTGTACATCTTGTATATTAAAGAGACAATCATAGATTCATAACTACACAAATTGTACATTACATAGAAGCCTTCAACATCTAGTGTATATTTGTACGCATATCTATTTTCCAATACACATTGTATGATCTTATTGCATTACTAGTTGATCTATAAAATTATTTATCAATTCACTTGGGAATCATATCATTGGTATAAGAGTTAAAGCTCTTCCTTCGTGTCCATGCAGACACACATGTGACTAAAGAATCACAATATACTTGTTTCAATTTTTTAAAGTAAAGATGAAAACTAAATCAATATAGCAGATGAATCCCAAAAATTTCTATAGTCGGTCAATGAATACTCAATGTTATCATGGAAATGGAAATATAATACCAAAAAGACTTAAAATGATTTTGGAATTTCATGAACGACTCAGACTAACATCAAAGAACCCTTTAGAGATCAAGCAAATTTTGATATTCTTATTTCATAGAACTTTAGCGCAAGATATATGGACTTCCTTTGCAATGTTTAAAATGCCCATCATAGTGCCCCAGTAGTGGTAAGCACTTAGCATGACAAGGAACACCAACCAATTTTGGCTTGGGATGCCTTTGTTACCACTTTTCAAGAGGAAATTGGTCCCTTAAGATTTTATGAAGACAAATATATGAAATTCTAGTAGTTGTGCCAACAAAAGTATTAGCTACTAGAAGAATAAACTAGTGCTACAACTATTGTGCATTTCTGCATAATAAACTTCTTAAGGAACACTTAGTGCTCAAATACATGCATAAAGTATAACCTTCTATGTAAGCCGGGATGAAGTTCCTAACTTCAAACACTTTTGGAGAAGCATTTTGTTTTGTGACCAAGATTTTAAGCCAATGAAAAACTTAAGCCCGTATAGGAAACTAACAATCCTCTCGTGCAAAGGCAACATTATGCTATTCCAAAGCAATGGTGGCACTCCAAACTAGTTGCATAGATCCCTAAAGCATATCCACCATATTCACCAGGCAAGGACTAGTCTAAGAAAGCCACAACATGGTGATATTTCATACCATCATCACTACATATTCATATGAACATAAATAAAATATTTTTTACCATGTTTAATAAAATATTTTTGTAATCGAGAAAATAAAAATTATTAATAATTAAGAGACATGTAACATGGTAAAAAAAGAAGTAAAATCTAACTTCTAACTTATGAATAATATTTTAATACCTCCAAGATTCTTTAAAATTATTTTTAACGTTGAAAAGGTAAAATCTTAAATATAACTCACAAATACAATTTTATTTTTTTATTCTAATACTTATACATTATCCTTCAAAGAATTATTTGTTGATAAATTAGACTAATTTTTGTTAATAATAAGATTAAATTTTATATCATAAATTAGCACGAATAATTTATTTTAATTTATGTCATATAATTTTTTAATAAAATTAGTATGAGTAAACTGTAAAACTAGTTTTAATTATTTGAATTAAAATTAAATAATGATAATCTATTTAATTTATAATATTAGCATAGATAAATACATTTATCCAAAAGAGGTATTAAGAATAAATAAGCACATCAAGACTAATATCTCTTGACATCTTTTAGATAAATGTATTTAAGAAATTTATACTAGTTACTATTTGTGTGGTGCACCTATAAGGGGGCATAGAGGGACATGCATAACTAGAAGTTAATATTTTGACCCAAGCCACTTTTCGTATTGTAACATTGGGATATTTGAATGTAAATTGGGGATTTGTATTCATTTAATAATGAAGAAAGTTAATTAATTAAGCAACCAATATTAAATGAGGGATAAATGGTATTGTGTTCACATGATTTTACTTTATCACTTGGTTGTATTTACATGAGCTTATGTCTATATAAGCAAGCACATGTTTAGTGATTAAGGTTGCCTGGGTGAGTGGGTTGTCATATTATTGAGTCCTTCTAAGGAGTACATATGTGAAGCATAGCATGGGATGTATGGATTCATGTTTGGACACATGGAGGATGCATGGGAGAGGCTTGATGTTTCAAAAATATTCATTGTAGCTTTGTAAGTGAATGCATTGTGTATTTGTTGAATAATGGTTAGAATATGAGTGCTTTTGGAGCTTGGGTTTTTAAACTCATGAGGGTTTTCCCAAGGTATATCATGTGTTATCTTGTGGTTTTTCTATTTGATCTATGTATAATGGCTATTCTATAAGCTTGTATGCATGCTTTTCTCTCATGGATTATGTAGAAAATGGATTAAATGAATTGTGTTTTGCTACATTATTCCCTAACAATCGGTATCAAAGCTTTCATGGTTGGATTTTGAGGCATAACCCTAGCTTATGTGGACAAGGTTCAAAATTGAGGCCATGACCGCGAATGAAAGATTTGAGACATTACAAGGTATGAAACACATTTGCAAGTTATTTTATTGGAGAATTGAGGGTTTTGTGTTTGTTGTTAGAATGTATTATTGGTTGCTTTTGGGTGTATAAAATGTTGGGTAAAATAATTTTCTTGGATGTGCTTTCCAATGAGGATTTAAGGAGGGATGAAGGTTTTACAAATGACCTTGTTCGAAAAAATAAACCTTACCATTGGACCAAGAGATGATTTTAGAAATTAAATTTGACCTATTTTTGAGAAGTTGAAAAAACAAGTTTATGTTCGCAAGAGACATTGCATAGATGTTTGTCATTGATGGCAACTAAACTCTAATCTCACGTGCGCATAACAATAAAAGATCAGATGGGATGTTAGGATCATAATTCGACTAAGTATGGAAATGAAGAACACAATGTTCACGCAGTATACAATAATAGGTTTGGTGTTCCTTTCCAGGTTAAAATCTTTAGTTGTGGACATTTGGTTGTATATAGATGCTTATTCTAGAATTTGAAGGTACGATGATGCAAGGTGTTCGAGTTACAAGGATATGAACATCACTATTTTTGTTTACCATTAAGAGCAATGAACTTATGATGAAAACATCTTTGCGCAGATGAGGTAAATTATTTTTGACGCCAACTTTTATGTTTTATTGATAGAACCAACATGTATGGAGGACCATGCATGATTATTTTGGTGGGAAATAAATTTGAATTGAGAATATGGTCGACTTGGTGAAAACGTTTTACATTTCCCTAGAACATTTTTGGAGCTGACATTAGGAGATCAAATTTTTGGTCGAGGACCTATAAGATCGATGGATTAGGGTTTGGAAATGAAGGGAATGATAAGAGGACAGTGTTGATGCATGAGATTAGTGCGCAAGGTGCGAAGTGAAGGATTTCATGAAGGTTTTACAGATCTGATAATTCGATTAGCGAAGAGCAGGAAAACAAGGCAACCAGAGATTAGCATGTATCATATTGGAGTAATATGCTAATATAGAACTGCAATGAGACATTGTTATATATTATTTTAGCAGGTCAAAAGCTTTGTGATCATTGTTGTGATCTTGTAAGGAAGTGAGCCTTGTTGTAAAGGGTTGTATCCCTAATTGTAATTGAGCAATGAGCTCTAGGTAGTGTGCCTGAATGCAAGTGCATTCTTAATCATTGTAAGACAATATTCTGCAGAGTCTTATCTTGTGGGTGCCATCCCACCGTTATTTTTTCCCTAACAGGGTTTCCATGATAAAAATCCATGTGTTATGGTGTGGTTTTTATTTTCTTTATGTTCTTGCATGTTATATTTCAGTTTGTGTGATTATTTGGTTGTGGATCAAATTTGAATCATTTTATTGAAGTTGAAATTTGTAGAACACTGATTCACCCCCCCTCTCAGTGTTCCCTCCATCCAACAATTGGTATCAAAGCTTTGGTCCCTTGGAGGAAGTCTAGCCATTTGAGGGTGATCCACGAAAGAAGGATGGAATCAAGATTGCAAGAACAACTCTTAGTTGTATTGGATGAACTAGATCAGTCTAAAGCAAAAGTTTAGGAGTTGTTGAGGAATCTCAGAGAAGTAGAAATCTTCATTACACAATTGAAAACATAGTTGAATCAAGCAAAGATGACAAAAATAGAACTTTATGACCAGTTACAACATAAGGATAATGAGAGCTTAGATGATGAGCAATTGAGTCAAGATTTGAGGAAAAAGACTACAGAATGTGAGAAGCTTAAGTGAGAGAATGCAATCATGAGAAATGAGATGGAATCTATTGTGATGCGAATGGCCAAGGAGATTAAAGACATGAACAAGAATGAAGAGAACCCCAACAAGTCCTTAAAGGAAATATATGAATGCAATAGACTTGTTGTTGATCTGTAGGGAGACAAGGATCTTGAGGAAGAACTTAGAGATGCGCTTGTAATTGCTAATGACTACAAGGAGAAGTTTATGATCAACTTAGCCAAGCCTGAATCATTGCTTGCAAGCCAAAGGAGCCCAGATGACAAGAGTGGTCTTGGATTTGATGTAGGAGAAAGCTCAAAATCTTGATCTACACAAGGAAACCCTAGATCTAAGAAGAAGAAGAAGAACAATAAGCCATCAACAAGACAACCCAATGCTCAAAGGACCAACTTGGTAAGTGCTTTATCTATAATAAATTTGGTCATAAAGCCATGCATTGTAGGAATAGGATGAATAAGAATCATGCATCTTTTTCTAGTCAATGCTATAAGTGCAATAAACATGGCCATAAGGCAAGTGCAATAAACATGGCCATAAGGCAAGTGCAATAAACATGGCCATAAGGCAAGTAATATCAAATGCCATGCATGCAACTGATTTGGGCATATTGCAAAGCAATGCACAATAAAGAGAAACCAGATGAGCAACAAAAATGGACAAAGGAATGTTGTATGCTGCAAATGCAATAGATCTGGTCATATTGCAAGGTACTACAAGACAAATAATACAAACAAGATATGCTGATCAACAAGAGTAGAAATGAGAAGAAAAATGATAAAGGTAAAGAAAAAGTGAACGTTGAAGAAATCAAGCAGCAAAAATGGGTAAAGAAGAATGTTGAGAACACACCAGAAGGGTTTGAGTCTAGATCGAGTAGTAGAAATTCCTCATGAAATTGAATTTAGGCCATTGGCCTAGGGGGAGCGTACATGCAAAATCTTAAGAAACCCCCTGAAGATGTCAATGCTCATGCCTATCAGAACATGGAGTAGTTGAATTATGTTTGCATAGAGGTTTTGGTGTCCTTACTAGAAGGATCTGACAAGTTTTGAAGGTGTATGGTCCATATCTATGAACCAAGTAGTGAACGAGGTGTTTTGGAACAATTAGGGTACGAAGCATTAATGATACCTAGAAATTGGGTATAGGGTATACAAAAGGTAATTTGTGACTTTCATTTGTCACATTGCATTCAAGAGAACAAGAGGAGAAGTGATTTGCAGGAAAATTCCAACGAGATCGTAGCAAGGAAGCGATTGTTCAAAGTGATTTACATACAAAGCCGAGTGCGGTGAAAGGTATTTTTTGTGAGTATGTTTGCGAATTCAATCCATTAATATGAATACACCAATTATTGTGGACATCATTGAGAGGCGTTGACCTAAGTTCAAGAAACACTTATTCAAGTCTGTGGAGGTCAATCCAAAGGGTGCTCTTTTGAATCTACCATACAAAGTTTTACGTGTCGAGGATGTTAGGGCATACATCCATGCTAACTCGGAAGACTTATGCACTAATCAACTGAAGGATTTATACAATGAAAAGCTTATAGAGAATTAAAAATTGAAACATGAGTGCTTCATCTTTTGGTTGTAACTACCCTTGTGCATGTTGTGTTGCATACTCGAAGAACTTGTGTTGTGCATTCAACATATGTTTTGAGGTTTCCCTTTGACCCTCATCTGTTTGAGACCCCGCATAATGAAATATTGCATGTGTTGGAAAGAGGTAAAATAAATTTATATCGAGAAGGAATATTGGTGCATTAATAAGAAGTATTGTTATGCATATGATTGAGATGAGTGATGACTCACTGTTTGGTGTGTGTGGGTATGTTCTCTAATGGTGTTGAGAAGATTTGTTCTTCTGTACTGTGTAGCAATTACTCCCTTTTATGTGACCAATATTGGTCACAAAGTTTCGTGAATGAATTTCATGATTGTTGGTTTATTTTATTTCTTGGTGGATCTTTCCACATGTTGTGTGGGCTAGCATTGAATTTTGGTATTTCTCATGCTTGGACTAGTCAACCAAACTTCTCTATCTATCTAGTGGTGACATTTATCACGTTTGATTTATTGTTGAAATGAGCTCGTTTTGGGATTTATTATTGGATCGACATTTCCCCATTTGGGTTTTTCCCTTTTGTTTCATGGTAACTATTCTGAATGTATTCTATTGTTGCCCAGTCTTGCGTTCTATGACTCTATCATGTTCAATGTGGAACTTTGATAGTACATACAAGGGAGAACATCACAAAGAACAAACTATATACTATGTTGCGGAATAACAGTAAATATGATTAATGAGAGTAACTTTTCTTACTTAATTTTGAGAAATTATTGCTTGTGTATAAAGAAATGCAAATTTACAATGAAGTACATGCATGATTAACATTAATTAATTTAAGATGCATTAAATTATAAATTTTCCTTTGTATATATGTTAGTAGCTGCATTGTAAAATTGATGAGTAATTGTGTACCATGTGGATGAGTTTAGATACTTCGTGATCCTCTTTGTAAATTGTCAAGAGATGGATGATTGATTTTGGTAGACCTTATTTTGTGCATTAATTAAAATCATGGTATAAATGCTATTTATAGTTAATGTCATTGCATATTTTATGCGGTATTGGTTGAGCTTGAATTCTTGCATTGGTTGCTAGTGTGTATGCTCATTGTGATTCTTGTTTGCTTCTTCTTGGCAATGTTAGTCTGGATCCTTGGGTGTGGCATAGTCCACCTACGTGTTTTGATCTGTGTTGTGGGTCTTGATAACCACATATTGTTGTTGTGCTTGCCTCTCTCTCTCTCTCTCTACACACACACACACACACACACACACACACACACACACACACACACACACACACACACACACATACACACACACACACACACACACACACACACATATATATACATATATATCTATGTATATTAATATATACATACATACATACATGGTAGACTGGTTTAGCCTTCCAAGTAGGTGGTTTGGGGTCATATCAAGCACCTGGAATGAGTTCTTGACTTTGACCTGGCTTTCCCCCCTATTCTGCCTCTTTTTCCACTTCTTTCCATCCAGTTTTTGGCATCCTGGACTGCAGATCTGAGGTCTTTGACCTCAAGGTCAGGGTCGACCTTTTGGGTCTATGTCGACCTCGACCCTGACCTAGGTCAAGGTCGACCTTGCCCCTGACCTAGGTCAAGGTCGACATCGACCTTGACCCAGGGTTCAAATCTCAGGGTCCCATAGTTTCCGGATGTCGGTCTTTGCAAAAAGTTATTTCCCGCTTCTGGGTCGACTGTTTTGGGTTCCGAATCGGTGGTTCCTAAATTATATTTAATATAGGTCCTCTTCTAGGGGCATGGGTCTAATTGGAATTTAATTCTCCTATGTCGGCCTCCTTAGAAGATTGTGCCCTAGTTTCATATAAAAGGAAGCCTTTCTCTCTC
>MU223333.1:214018-224071 GCA_018584345.1 Thuja plicata | reverse complement strand
AATCTGGAAAAAAGACCCCTGCAACTGCATAGTGCACTGAACCAGCTTTTTGACGAGATCTCGTTTGCCAAAAACAGAGTCCGGATGAGCTAGATATGACTCTCGGAAGGCAAAAACAGACATCGGACTTCAACAGCAAAAAATACTGTTGAAACGACAGACCCAAAATTCCTAATCACCATAGTCGGAAAGAGCTTTTCGACGATATAAAGAAGTCCAAAAAGACCTCCGTATGCTCCAGATAGAGCAAAAAAGGTGAAAAGGGCTCAAAATTGCCCAACAGACCTGGTTTTAAGCCCCAGGGGCTAAAAAAAATGGGCCCATGGTCACCCATGTGACCGGCCGCTAGCACATAGGGGCTTAACGCCCGCCGAGCGGCGCAGATGGTGGCGGAACCGGTGGAAGGCGCCAGCGGAGCGGCGGGGCCGGGCGCAGAGCGGGGCGGACGGTGCGGGCGGCGTGGTGGCTGTTGGGCGGAGTGCCTCAAAAACAAAGGCAGCGTTAAAAAAAAATGCCAAAAATCATTGAAAAATGAATTTTTTTAATTTTTTTTGATTTGCGTGTCCGTACGGCCCTTAAGAGGCCAAAAAAATTTGCCTGAGGCTCCGATGTCCAAATCGGACGTATTTTATAACAATCCTAGGGTTTTTGGGCCTTCCGAACTCAACCGTGAGGTCAGTTTTGGTCCAAAATGCCTCAAAAAATAGAGACCCCCCAGAACTAGTAAAAAAAGCCAGGAAAAGACTGGCGAACTTCAAACCCTCTGTGCTTCAATGAAATACGAACAACGAGCAGCAAGCGAGCTCTGATACCATGTTAGATTTGATAAACAACAAATCTTCCCAAGAACACCTGCATGCAAGACTGTTACAGACTGGAAGCAAAGACAGAAGACTATGGCGGCCAAAAGGCCAGAGACTGGAAAACCATGTTGCAAGAATAAAACTTCTATTAACAATGATGAAAATATTACAATCTCCTTACTAAAATGAAAGCGGTGAATCCTTATAAAAGGATACCGAAACCCTAAAGGTGAAACCCTAAAGAATTATAAAGCGCCTAAGTGAAATTTAAGCATAGAGTAATAACTTAACTAATTAAATCAACATGATTTAATTAATAAGCAAACTAATGATTACTCTAACAGCTCCTAGTTGTGAGAGGCAACCTTGTACGTTTGTATCTCTTGGTACCCTAAGTTAGACGTAGTATGCTATAGAGAAGTGCAGTTTTGGCAGATAATCTTCACTTTTAAAAAATTCTTGGGCGAGTTAGTTAGATTCTGATTAGATTTAATAATTCCCCGGATGAGCATGGTAGCACTTTTCAACATTTTGGGTTGATGTTGCCCTTGTCCTAGAGTCAGTGACTCGAGAGTGTTTTCTGCCTTGGTCTTAGAGGAGACCCTTGAGGGAATTGTTTTGCAGTTAGGTGCCTTGTGATGAGGTAGAGTGGCTGGTGTTATACCTCTTTTGGGAGGAGATCACGACTAGATGTATTATCCTAGCACACGTTGAGTTCCTTGTTGAAGGACTTTGAGAAATTTTGATGCTCTATTGGTGTGTGTTGATCCTTTCAACAATTGTGAGGTTGGCTAGTAAGGAATTGGTTTGATTTGGCCAGACTTATGGAGAAGTGTATGACTATTCTTGCATTTTGGATTGGGTTTTGATCTCGCACTTGGTGTGCTTCATATGGTTTGACTTGCAGGTTTCCAGGAGTAAGCCTAGTCCATGGGGAGGGGGATGATGTAGTGCCTCTATCATTTTCTTTCTGCATGACATCCTGATGGATGTGGATTTGAATTTTCATGCTTGTATTGGGTGATTATGTTGAAACTCGTGTGAGGTTTGTACCTTTGGGGTGATCTAATTTATGTCATTGCATCAACAAGTTGTTTATGATTTATACTTGGCTATGAGAACCATGGTGTTGTGGCTTGTTGTTTACCTAATTTGTGATGCCTTGCTTTGGATTTGAGATGCTTATTTTTTCTCATATGTGATTGGTTAGGTTCATCTTGTGATGCGGTGACTATTCTCATATTATGCTTTTATGTTGACATTGTGAGATGCACCCAATACAATTGATTCTTGTGTTCATTCCGAGATTGCTGCTGTGGTTTTGATTGGTACCTGCCTTGTTTGGATTTTGAAGTGATTTGATGGTGCCACTGAGGTTAGTGTCAGTGGCTACTAAATTTTGATTGTGTCACGATGTTATTTCTGTGAGTACCCACGTGATGTGATTTGGTGGTTGCACTATGTGATGCATTTCATTACTACAACATTGATGTTTCTTATGTTAGATTATTTTGTAATTAGTGTTTTAATTATATCTGCATGATGATGCTTTGAGATATTATTTATTAGGATGATTTTATTGGACTCATTGATATATTATGTCTTATATGTTGTTGGGTCTTTCAGTTGTGTACCTTCATTGATTTGTCCTATATCATCATAAAATAATTATTTAAATGCTTTAAATTTAAATGCAATGCTAAATTAGATGATATGATGTTTACCGTGGTTACCGCACAATTGCTATGCATTTTTCCCTTTGTGTTGGTATGGAGTGAGGCAAAGTCATAGTTACCCCCTTTGTGAGGTCCACACGATGGTGTCGTTCTCCTTCACAGTTTGATCATTTTATGCTTGTGCTTTGGCTATTTATAGTGTGGGCAATTACACTTGATGTTTGCATGTTTTAGTGATCATGTACCAGGCACATTCATCCTCAACTGCAGGAATTGAGTGTGTGCCTATGTCCCCAACAGTGACACAATAGATAGTAACCTTGGCCTTTCATATTGAGCCAATGCCATTCCTGCATGAATGACATATCCGATTATTATGTTATTCCCTCTGATATGTGTTGGTAAATTCACACTTCATGACACATTTTGTAAAATACCAATGGTGTGTTTGTGCATTAGAGTTCCCATAGTTGTTGCGGAAGGTTTTGATTTAAATACTGATTTTGAGGTTTTGGGGATTTTTATTATTTATTTTAAATTGTCGATTGAATTGTCGTAGTTGGATTCTAAACTTCTTGGATTAGGTTATTTAATTTGGGAAAGAGAGAGTTTAATTATTTAATTATTTAAATAATCCTTTTAATAAGTCACTTTTGAATTAGTGCTTATTATGTTGGAAAAGTGAGTTTTACACACACTTCTCATTTGGTGTTTTTGGAGAAAATTGGGATTTGGTTCCAAAACCTTCTTAGAGCAAATCAATATTTTGTTCATTGTGATTGAATCGGGCATCAGATCTTCGCGCATAACGATTCATTGGATTTGTGCCACGAATCTCCAACTTCCTGTGGAGCCATTCATATTTTTGTAGATTCTCCACCATTTACTCCCAAATCTTGGTTTTGACCAATTAGGTGAGGTAGGGCTTCCTACCTTTTTTAATTTGCTTCAATTTATTGCAATAGACTCGTGGGTTGAGAATTAACATTCCCCCACATTTGTGTAGATTTTCTCCTCCCGGGTGGACAGATGTGAGTAATTGCTTGTTGCTTTGTGTTTTTGGGGTTTTAGCATTGTTACGGTGCCATATTTTTCATACATGCTCAAAATTGGGTCTTTATTAGATTTTTGGGATGTTGGGTGAATTTAGACCAATGAGTTTTAATTTCATTGATTTCTGAGAAGTTTGAATTTTGGGTGTTTTTGTGTTGGCATCATTTTGCGTGCCACCCATATTTGTCATTTTGATTATTCGTCATAATCCAAATATTGGTGTGTAGTTTCCTCCATGTTTTCAATCACCTTATGGTTTTACCTTTTGAATTTTGGATCTGTGGATGGATTTGTACTCCCGACAAAGTGCCCGGTTGAGTTTGCTATGTGCATTTGTATTGCTTTTTCCTTTGAATGGATTTGACTCGATGCTTGATTTGACATTGCATCTCAAGTACATGATGGAGGTGTTTGAGACTCCATCATGAGCACATTGAGTGTGCGATGTCAGGATCTTAAGAGATCTGCACTCTTGGTGAAGACCAATTGAGTCCCATGTGTATTTTGGGTTTTTATGGCTTATGCTTGTTGCATTTTTGCATTGTGCCTCGTTGTAGAACGAGAGAATTTTATTTAATGGGTAGAGTTGTGGAGTGTCTTCTCACGTGTACCCCGACCCGCAAGTGGCTCGATCTAGTAATGTGGAGAAATATTTAATAAGAGAAAACATAATAGAATAAATTGGGGGTTAAAACTTAATAATAAGAGTAAATGACTGCTTGGCCACCTGCGGGTGTTGATCGAAGGTAAGTTAGTGCCTGGCCACCTGCGGGTGTTGATCGAAGATGTGGTATTTGGCCACCGATGGGTGTTGATCGAAGATACATATTGAGCTTGGTCGTCTGCGGACGTTGATCGAAGACTTGATGATACTTGGGCTACTGAGAGCCAAGTAATTACACTCCAAATAGAGTCCCTGCATATTAGCCTTTATAGCTCTGAGTAGCGACCCTGAGACCTTGCACTGTGTTTATAGTCAAATCATGGTATTGTCCTTGAGTCATGCATTCTATTTGGCATGAGTGTTGCCTTCTTTGTGTGTGTGGTTACCTTGTGTTTGTGGTTGGGTTGCTATCTCCGCGAGTACGGTGGGATGGGCCTACGGGGTCCACATGATAGGGTGGCATTGCACTTTACCACTGCTGGGGACCGATGTACACAAATGAACTTCCTCCAGCTACAAGGATTGGGGAATTGAGTGCCCATTGTATATCCTTTATTCTTGTATCAGTGATTTATGCTTTGCTCATATTTGATGCTCCATATGTTGTATAATTTTCTTAAATTTATAGCTTTGTAATTCAATGATGTAATCGAGTGAATTGGCCTTGATTTACGTGTATTCGGTACTCTTCGGTGTGGATTAAGCTTGTATTTCATGTCGTATGTTGGTGTTGGCAAGTGTACCCGGTCGTTGGATTGAGAACCTCGTCCGTTGCATGTTTTAGGCCAACAACGCCTACCTATTTTAGACCTCATTCAATTTAAATGGATGGTGTAAAAAATGACGATTTCTAATGTTTCTTTTGGGTCTTTTATGTCATAGAGATTGTCAAGAGCTTTCCGATGCATTTTGAACATATTCAAGCGAACGTCTTATGCAAAAGTTATGGCCTTTGTAAGGTCTGCCTGTACATTGGCATCTACTCAAATCAACGTCTCCGCTTGTCAACTGATGTCTCTACATTGGCGTCTATGCAAATCAATGTCTTCACCTATCAACTGATGTCTCCACCTCTCTGGAGTGAAACTTTTGTCTCAAAAGTTCACTAGTTAGAATCTACGTCTGCGCATATCAACGTTTTCGCATGAGAATCGATGTCTCTGCCTGCCTTCAACGTCACTGCCCAGATTGGGTTTTTGAGAAGTTTTGAGAACTGGGTGTTGATTCCTTTCTTCCAGGTTAGATTCCTAAGGGTCCTTGGATGCCTTCCGAACCTTTTTTGTGATTGTTTGCTGGTGTTGGTTCATTGATTGCTTATGATCATGTTTAGAAAGAAAATGAACTTATATGAATAATCAATGTACACAATTTTATTTGAGCTTAAAATGAACATCTATGGTATGGGATTGACTGCTTTTGTTAGCCGTGAATTCTTTCCGGCTTAGCCTCTCGTGATTCATGGACGGATGTTCAGATCCTTGTAGGGAATTCTCAGGAACATGTGTTCTCTATTCTGAGTGAATGTTTGGTTGCTTGGGAACCTTTGGAAGTGTTGTAAGACTTCCGCTTGTGTACGAAAGTATGATGTTCATGATGCTTTGCATTGGTTTATTACTTATGTTATTTTATGAGATGCACATTGTACATGTTGATTGTTCCATGTCATTTTTTTTGTTTAGTGCATAATTTACCCTTTGGTTCCAAGGGTTCTCGAGCGGGGCATTACATGTAAGGGGATGCATATTTATGCCACATGGAGAACTTGATGGAAAATGCACTCATTAAAATAGTGGGCGATGACTCTTATGAGACAAATCTACAATTTCCCAAAGGTTACCCTCGTAGGAATACATATATGTTTATGAGATTTTTATTTTGAATTTTCCTCGTAAATCATTTTGGTCAAATGTTTTTTTTTAAATTTTATTTAGCAAGTGGTTTCCCCAAAGGTTTATTGTAATGGGAGAATGGAGATAAATTAGGTTACATACATGGTAAACTTGAATAAGTTGCTCATATTTTATATGGTTGACCATACACTAAGAGGCCGAAGAAATTAAAAATGACTTTAAATGCCAAAAAACCATAATAGTTTATAAACCTCACGAATCAAACTATTTGAACAAAAAAATCCTATAATAAATAAAAATGTTATTCCTAGAAATGAAAAGTAGTTATAGACCCTAAGATTTAGAGTAACAAATGAAGAAGATGTAAATCTAACAATAACCCCATTTGGAAACAATAAACCTTTGAAATCCTATTTATAAAAAAACCTTTGAAAATAATGAACTCTACATTATTATTAGCGAGTGATAAACCTTCAAAATCCCATTTGCATATAACAAATTTAAAGAACTGTAAACTTAAATTAATAACTTAATCGATAAGTCACAATGATGCTTCATTGAAGTTTATTATTCCCATTAATATTAAACTTGTTTTTGAACATATAATCCAATATTCTTCATAAACACCTTCAAAAACCTTTGATTCCATTCTACACAGAGTTAAAGAAACATAAAACTCCACACATTCAACTTCAAGGTATAAATTGTGGAAGAAACTATAAACCAGGAAATACATAAAAATAATAATTAAAGGACATGAAATATATAGAAGAGACAAATAAGCAATTACAAAACCACAAATGAAAGAAGCACCCATAACAAATGGTCCTATGATGAGGAAATAAATCATACTTGGGTTGAAAGTTGCTTAACAACAACCTAGTAAATGAAGCAATAATAGGCAATCCATTCCATTATACAAACCTTGTAAAAATGTTAGACAAATAAGCATTCAACACGACCCAATGTTAAATAGAGAATTACATACGAGATCATTTCACAAAGAAGCAAAGAACCCTACTTACATTAGTAGACAACATCATTATGAAGAGAAGGAAGTAGCAACAACCCACCATAGTCCAATATTTCCAACATGTACTGTTGCCTTTTGAAAGGAAAATATAGTTGAGTTGAACATGTATCAGTGCCTTTCAAAATGACCACTCTAGAAGATGCACATGTACGAAGTGAGGTGAGGTGTGGGTGAGCCAAATAAGCAAGGTTGTGAAGCATTCAATGCTCGAATGCTTTAAAATTCAGTGAAGTAAAAAAAGAGTAAATGAGAAGGGGCACACAATTTCTATGACTAGTTGAAAGGGAAAGAGCAAATAATTCACGATAAATGTAAGAAATGGATATTATGGGTGACAATATGCCTACTTGCCACATAACACGACAAACACGTACTAGTGTTGTGCCACACGACGATTGGAAGTAGTCCTAAACCACGATTCATGAAACATACAAACAAGCAACTATTTATCCACTCGATCAATTATAATGCATACACATGACAAATTGTATCCATATATACAAAATATATATATTTTGATTCTACCATTAAATTTTTTGACGCAATGATTTTTTAATATTTTTTAATACAAATGACACTCCAAATGACCCATGAGAATATCCCCTCTAGTATAGACCCCTCTCCCCTAATAACATTGCCTTGAACTAAATACCATGTTCCACACATCAATGAATCTCTTGTTTTTTTTCTTTTCTTGGTAAATTGTTCAAAGCAATAATTTTCCATTCAAAGCTTAAATCCACTTAAAAACCCATTTGTTTCTCAATGTTAGTTTGTCGGCAAATCACCTCTTAATATAAATTTAAAATCCTTGTCACTCGCAACACCGCCTCTCGCTGGCAAACTTCAACAGATGATTTGTCTGGCATATATTCATTCTGCTTAATGTAATTACGAAAGATTTATCGGACGACGAAAGGAGAGTCAAAAAGAAAATTTCTGAGATCGCGGCCATGGCGTCTTTTCTCGCTCGACGTGCAATCTCCAATCTGCGTGCGACTCAAGCGGTACAATTGTGTTTTTCACTGCAGTATATTTACCGTAATGACATTTGGAAGACATTTAAACAATTCCCGTTTTATTTAATTTTCAGATCATAACGCTTTCATATGTTTCGAACCAGGGCCCTGCGAGTCTATTTAAAAACTTTAAGTACTTATCGCTTAAATTTCTTTTCTCCTGTTACTCAGGGGTTTTGCTAGTATTTGCTTACGAGCTGGTGATTTTGCGTCAATATATATTTAATAGAAATTAACGCGTCTAATGTTGTGCTTCTGGGCTTCTATTTTCTGAAGTAGGGATGATTCTGAAAACTATGGTTATTTGGATAAATTCTTTGTAAAATAAAATCTAAATTTACCTATGAAACTGAGTTAGGGTTTTTGGGTATCAAGGGGATCGAATGTAATTTGATTTTTTACGTCTTTGGTGTAACATTTGGAGTGAAAAAAGAGGATACGCGAGATTATACCGATATTGGGTCCTGAAAATGTTAATTACGGAAGGCATTCGCGTAGGAGACTAATGTTAATTGGACGAACTCAAGTGGTTAATTAATGGGGCTTTAATCGGAGCCCCCAGTTAAAATTCCAGAAAGGCAGCATGTTCATGTGTGGAATCCAGTGATATATTGCAAAGTTTCAGTTGCGGCTTGATTCAATGGATGATGCTTGGCCCAGTTTCTTGTTGAATTTGACATGATAGTTCCTGTCAAGGTTTCTTCTAACCAATAGGTTTTGCCTAGGGGGGCAATTATAGGTGAGTTTGGCAGAGAGGTACCTCTCAAGTGGTGGCATGTAACTCAAAGGCTTTCTAGCTAATTGGCGCAATATCACCTTTTAAAGATGACATTTAACCCAAAGTAAAGACTTGGACTTGGCAGACTGATTTTTGACTTTGACTTGGTTGGACATAGCAAATTGAAAGACCATGAAATATAAGATTTTCAAACTGTTAACAATGTTACGAATTTATATAGCCCTAGTAATCTTTTAGTGAGAAGAAACTCTGGAAACATGGGACAGAAGAGGAAACAACTGCCTTATTAGCATCGAGCATTGCTACAGCCGGAGTATGGTATTCTATACTACTCAACTTTCCAGTAAGGTAAGTTAGAAACAGTTGGTGAGCTCTTTCTAGTAATTGTCCAGTCACACTCCTATAAACTAATTGTTTTCTTCTTTTTGATATGTTTGAGTTTTTCTCAGTGATTGTAATAGATTGCTCATGTTTAATGAGCGGTTTCTTTCAGGATATTGTGGTTTGCTTATTTATAGAAATTGACTCTCTTTATTTTTGTCTGAAATGCCATTGCATTAACTTTTCCAATCAGTTTTTTTAGCTACAGTAATATGAGGCTGAAAATTTGTATGTAATAACAAGTTTGCAACTGGGACATTCATAGAGCATGTGTGAATAAAGAATTTGCAAAAACGTACTTGATTTTGAGGTTTGTTGGCTAATTTGGACTCAGCCACGAAAATCAGGTTAACCAAGAATTGGATATATCAATTTAAGTGATTGAGAAGTTTGTGTACACACTGTCCAAGGGGTTTAGCTTAGTTGGTTGAAGCAATGTGTTCTCATTGTGGAGACCTTGGTTCAAATCCTAAGAGGGACATTTTTGTGGAATTCTAAGTTGTGACTCTTGGTTTTCCATTGGTTGTATTTGTCTCATTGTAAAAGGTGGATTTATAAGTTGCGACTCTTGGTCTTCCATTCGTTGTTTTTAGTGTGGCTGCTCATAAGGAGCTCGTATTTGTCTTAGTTTGATGGTTGAATAAAAAGTTTGTAATGCTCGAGTGAGCAAAAAATTTGTAAATGATCTATAATATCGACCAACCTTCAAATCGAGGTTATTACGAATCGAAACCCTCATAAAAGTCAAATATCGGCCAAACCCAAGTTTGCCATTCTTAGCTTTGAAAGAGTTAGACTGAATTCCTAAATCTGAAATGGATCTTTTACTCAACCT
>MU223333.1:196670-211525 GCA_018584345.1 Thuja plicata | reverse complement strand
ATGGAGTAAGATCTACTCAAAATGCAAAAGGAAAGAGTTACAAAACCAAGTGAGCCCATGATTAAAACTCCTTCTTATGCCATCCCCCAGGTAGGTCTCTCCAACCCATGTATCCAGTATACAGTTCTTGCCATGGAAACTCATAGTATACTCAAATAATTTATCCATGAATGTCTTATGCCACACCAGGTTATGATCTCTGGGGCTTGTGTTACTCAAGATGATCCACTCCTTAACTTCTCCTTCTGAAGCTTAGATTTTACCAAAAGATTAGATTCCCTCTCAATGTAAGCTTGTATCAATCAATTAAGGGAGGGTTAGTTTGTACCTTGTCAATTAGATAATTTAGAGTGATTTGGTCCTTCCAAATATATAAGATTGGATTGATACAACCTTGAGATCTAATCCCTCTTATCTCCTTAACCAATCATGAGGTGGCTTCACAACCAATGAAAACATCAAAACCATTTGCATGTTCAAATTTCAAATCTTAATTTTTAAGATGATGCCAACCTTCACAATTGAGGTTATTACGAATCGAAACCCTCATAAAAGTCAAATATCGGCCAAACCCAAGTTTGCCATTCTTAGCTTTGTAAGAGTTAGACTGAATTCCTAAATCTGAAATGGATCTTTTACTCAACCTAGGCTCTGATACCATGTTAAAATATTTCAGATTCTAGCAAGGAATATGTCAATCTATAGAAATCTAACAAAACTAAGCACAAGATATGATATAAGAAATCACAAGGGATTAAAGATAGTATCCGGAAATCAGACTTTGACTATGCCTTAAACCTTTCCAATGTATGTGCCAATTAGCCCACCTAGGGTTTCTTTCAACTTAGATCCAAGGTGACAGCAACCAGCACTATGTGTGTCTTACAATTTGCAATTATAAGTGCAACCAATCTACACTTGATATGCAGTCCTGAATTTTTACTTGAGTTCTTCCACATCTATATGCTGGAATAATCGCACCAATTATATATACTTTAGATCTGATGTAAATCGCATTTCCAGTTTGCACCATGAATTTGCTGTTCCAATTGTTTGCTCATTGATGAACTCGCTGACTTCACACAACAATATTCGCTCCTCTATAGCTGACTAAAGTTCGCTCATTAATGGCAGGATTTCGCTCCAGCAAGAGGATGAATTCAATCCTATAATACATGATGAAATCACTGCTCCAAGTTGCACAATGGATGATTTCGATTCTTGAAGGAGAGGAAAACACGTTATGTTTTTGGTGATCTATCCTCTCGGATCGAAAACGTATATATATGAGATTTGGAGTGCTTAACTCTTCTCCTAGGAGTCAGCCGACTTGGACCACCCAAGAGGCTTATTATTTTATAATAAATAAATAATAAATGCTTATTATTTATTATTACAAAATCATACTTTATCTCTTTATATATATTAATTAATTAATTCATTTTAACAAAGGGTAATTAATAATAATAAATATATTACCAAAATACATTCTATTATTATTACCTTAATTTTGTCCTCTTATTTATTCCATAAATAAGCGTTGATCTTGACTGTAAAGGCCATAATATTAACAGCAAGGCCGTAAGGTTTCAAGCCTCAAACCCTGAATTTGAAATTGAGCTTCTGTTAGGCAGGCAAAAATAGGGCAAATGTTGAAACCTAGCTGAGAGAATAGAGACTTCCAGAGCAAGATAAGGATAGAGACAACTGCAATTAATGAACGACAGTCTATCCGTGCGAAAAGTAGATTTACAACTTTTCATGGTAAAAAATCTGTATTTTTTGTAAATAAATTTAATTTTACCCCTTACCTTTATTTCTTTGAGCCAATAAGAAAGCAGATAAACAATTTTGTCTAAATCATTTAAATATATAGAAAATTTGAAACTATAGTAAATATTATGCAAGTTTAAAAAAGTCTTTGATGGAAGAATATAAATTAAACATTTACAATACTTATTTAATTTATAATACAAATGGATGAATTTACAATACTTATTTAATTTATATGCAAGTTTAAAAAATTCTTTGATTCAAGTAAATAATTCAATTTTAAACTAATAAATTAAATAAATATTGTAAATTTGAGAGTAACTTTAATTTTGAATTTGACATAAATCGAAATATATTAATTCAATAGACAAGGAATCAAAATATAAATTTTTAAACAATCAAACAAAATAGAATTCCCTGGCTGCATGGAATGGAATGGTGCAAGAGTACCAAAAGTCTCCAATTACACATCTAGCTGCATCAAATGCTTCTTTGTTCCGACCCATGATTTGTTTACTCTTCATTTGAGGCTTCTCATCTGACTTGGTCAGTGAGATCAACACTTCCTTCTTTAGTGAGTGGAAGTTGCTGGCTAACCTCAATCCACTCTTCTTCTATGTGTGGTAGATTATTTGTTTTGAAGTGGGTTGGATGTTTGAATTTCTTTTTTAATGGCTGAAGCTTTTATTTACGCTTCTGCTCTGGCTTATACTTTGGCTTTGACTTCAATTTTAGGTCCGAAAATGTACTGATTAATTTCTCCAGTTGGCTGCATCTTGTAGTGTTATTCTTCATTCTTCTTGTTCAACCAGTCTTAAGGATTGTTTGGTTTCACAGTCTTGCCCCTTGACTGCACTGTGCTCTTCTCTTTCCTTTATACAGGTGTAATAGCAATGTAGCATTAATACATTAGAAAGAAGAAAGATAAGATGCATAAGGTAGAAGATAACTTAGTGTCGCATGGCATAGGATAGAAACATAGCGTTTTCTGGATCTTTACTTAGTCTAGAAAGTGCCATTTTTCTCTAGAATAAGTAAACATCAATTATGCAGTATGCTTTTCGCAAGCAATGGTTGACATCACAGTTTATTTTTTGTCCTACATTTTTTGATTGCTTATTTTGATCCTTTGTTTCAAGATATAAAAATATTCTTACTCTTTTTTCTATATTATCAAATTTTAGATGAAACATATTTAGACAATATTAATTTTACCTGTTTTTGTCACATTATGATGTATTGACACTGGGGTTGGTTTCACAGGCAACCAAAAAACAAGTATTGCTGGAGAACCAACAGTTTAATCCAGCAACTTTTACACGTTCTGTCTCTACAATAAAAAAGGGTGCGAAGTTTTTCACCTATTATTTTGAAATTCAGCTCTTTAAAGTCAATTTATTGTTTGTATAAATAAATGGATAGATAGAGATAGATGGACTGATGGATAGATAGATAGAGAGGTATAAACTCTCATGTATTTACACACACACAAATAAATGTATTAAAAATAACCAATTTGTAGCTTTTTGCATATGTATCAGAGGTAATGAGACTTGGCTGGATAGCAAACTTCTTCTTAAGACAGTTTCAAAAGATGACAAGAATATATTATATATAAATATATTCATAAGATGCATATTTGTTCCTGTCATCCTGACCTTTTGTGCCAGAAAATTTATTTTGACTTGGTGGAATGGATGGGTACAAAAGACCAAAATAATCAGCAATGTCAATTCGATTGGGAGTTTTTCTCTCTGTTTGAAAGGGTTGGCTCTCTTTTATAACTAATTTTTATTGGTTTACAAACAATTTTGGAGTAAATGGGGATAAAGGAGGATGAAAAATGGAAGAGAAGAAATAATAAGTGGATGCAAAATAGCAAAGTCATGGAAGAGACACATCGTAGATATTTTGGCTTTTCTTTGAATTGAGAATTTAAGGCACAAATTAAACCTTTCCATATTCTAGTATATGTTACGAAGTTCACTAAAACCTTAAGAAATTTTCTCATAGTCTTCGCTAATTTGGCTGGAGAGGTCTTTGTGTGCAAATTCTCTTGGTTAGAGACACTCTATACAGTTCAAAAATGTTATTCAACCTTAGATTCAATACTTGTAGAACCAAATGCATGAAATCATTTTTTACAATATGATCAAGGGTGGAACTCCCACAGCAAATAAATAATTTCTTGCAAATTATTTTGAAGACATTATTATTTTATGGATTTTCACATGCCTATGTTTGGTTTATTTCAAAATAAACTCTTCTTTACATCATCCATGATCTGAGCAGAACTGTTGTGGATTTTCAACTGCTCTGAATATTGACATGGCTTGTAAGGTAATGACATTGCCGCTTCACTACATGCTAATGTGCAACACTTGTAACATTGTATAAAGAAAATCGTCATGTTGTGATCCATGTGCACTACCGGACAATATTGGGACATGGATTGAATGTGTATTCAATAGCCAACCAAGTGACATTATAGCTTTTCTTGTGAAGAAATGACTCAAATAACTGAACCATTAAGCCCATAAATGGTTCTGCGAATAATATCATCCTGTAACTGAATATATAAGTCCCATCAGGACATTGTTTAGATCTCATTCTCTTTAACACATATTCAGTGCCACCCAAATCTTCCTTTGATTCAAGTTGTGAATACTGCATGGTCTGGTTTTCATGTCCATTGCATTCACGTGTCATACCATGTTCTTGATGATAGAGAACCTATATTTCCTACCTCTCTATCATCTGAATGTGTAGTAGTGCTTACACGTTTGTTTCTATATGTCCATTGCATGTTTACTATAGTTCACAAGTTAATTAGAGAGATCTATCTGCTAAATTCTTTGTGAATTATCCATGGATCTCATGGGTTTTGCATGGAACATTGGTATGAGTGTACTACGCGCCATACCATGTTCTTGGTGATAGGAGACCTATATTTCCTACCTCTCTATCATTTGATTGTGTAGTGGTGCTTACACATTACTTTCTATATTTCCATTGAATGTTCAAAGTTAATTAGAGAGATCTATCCGCTAATTTCTTTGTGAGTTATCCATGGATCTCTTGGGTTTTGCATGGAACATTGGTACGAATGTATGACTCTCTACGCCAAGTCCCATGTCTTGCTTATCTGTCTTTTGAAATACTTTTTGCTCCTTGTTGTGCCTGGCTACTTGCTCTAAGTATCACAAGGAAGGCATAAAAACAGTTTCTATCTTCAACTATCTAGAAGAGTGATGACTAAAAGGCCAAGATATTTATATTGCAAAGAAACCTGGTCCAATAAGTTCAGAAGCTTTGTCAAGGATGCTAGGAAGAATGGAGAGAAACTTTTCTCATGGTTCCGTGATGTAATACTTCAACTAGGTCTTGCCGTCAAGATAAAATCAATGGCAAGGCATAGAATGATTCGATTTTTGACAGCTGGAGGTGTACACATCATCAATAGGTTCATAAATGTCAAAAATATTACCTTCACAATATTGAATATGTTCAAGCTTGTGCTCTGTTAGTGGAAGCCTTATAACATGAAGAAAGAGAGTGAAGTCAACTATTGACACATGGTCAAAGTTCACTGAAGACATACATGCAGAGTACTATCCTCTCAAGGACTTCTGTGGTGTACATTGAGATTCAACCAATTGAGTCAAAAGGATAGTCAGTGCTTGTCTATGTAAAGGACTTCCATGAACTCTAGGCACCCCAAAATGCAACAAAATAGTCTTGAACAAAGTTTTGTAAGTGCTCTAGCATTCTTCACTACAACATACTAGTTGCATGGAGTTGTTATTTTTCAAAACATTGTAGAAAGCCTATACCATGTTCTCCAAGTAGCAATCCAAGATGAAGCAAAAATACCCAACCTTGTAGACTCAATTACATAAGAATGAGTCTTTAGGAAACACACGAGTGTGGGATGCAACCTTTGCCTAAATCATAATGCTCAACAAAAGTATCTGAATTGAGCAAGAGGAAGGGATGGACAAAAATGGTGTATCTATCACAAGGTTCACACCCATGATAATTAAAAATGCCGTGCATAGAAGACTGCTTGTGTAAAAATTTTTGACAATAGACGAGGAATGGCAAGAACACATATCTCGATTTTCAGACTTGCTTTAGTTCTTAACAATTGTCCATCATTGATGCTGAAAAATGGGAGTGCCTTTTTCACATCAAGTGTATGATGTCCCCTTTTTATATGACCTTAAAAAAATAAAATGATTAAAATTCAGTAGTCAAAAATTAAATAAATAAAATGATTATGTCATAAAAATAATTAATTTAATAAGCTGTATAAAGTGACTTTAGTGGTTATTTGAGAAAGAATTTATAAAGTAACTTTATTTCTTCAGGTTAAAGTTAAATATTTAAAGGTGGAGGAAATTTGCAATGTATTTCTAGAAACTTCCCTGGATTGTTATAATAGAGTAATGAGACACTCATTTGGATGTGTTTGGTTTATTATCTCCTGTAGAGCTTTGAGAGGTTTTGGCTTTTGGTTCGCGAAGTCTTGGGACGATAACCCTTAGGTTTTGGTGGATTGGATGAAAACCCAATTCATCTTTTGGGTGGATTCATTTTAGGATTCACTCCTGCACTTCATTGTTCAATTTTGTAGAGGTTTCAAAATTTGTGAAGGCTCTTTGCAGAGACAAATTTTATAAAGTTGAAGATTAATTTTAAACTGGAAGATGGACAACATTCTTGACATTATGCGCTAAAGGAACGTATTGCCAAGAAAGTTTAGGACATCATCATATTACAATCTTGGGAGTTTGAAATAAGCTCTATTTTATCTGTGCTGGAGGCAAGGGTAAGGGTGTTGTCTTGTGAGTATTATCTAATGATTTTTATTTGCTTTAGCCATTGCCATTGGAACTTTTGAGGATGTGGATTTTTTCACAGGCTGTTCAAGAGTGTTTTAACTAGCCTTTGAGCCTAGGGTTGGTTGTTGGTGCAAGAGGTTATTGATAAAGGAGAGTCGACTCAAATATTGAAGTGAGAGGAATAAGCCACCAGTGCACCCTGCTCTTGTGTAGGCCTCCTTTTTTTGTTTGTGGGATATTTATTGGTATTTAAGTGAGCTATCTGCTGATTGTGGGCAACCTAAGCCCGTTTGTTGGATATGTGAGCACTTACAGAGCTCAATGTGGAACCTCTATTTCATTACTGCTGCTGATTTGAAATGTGGGGTGCTGCTAAACTATTCTCGAATGGACTTTCATTCTTGTTAGATATATCTCTGCTTCTGCCCTTCTTTTGAAGTTGGCTGCATACTCTTGAATGTGGACAGAAATAAAGGAAATATTTGTTGTTGTGGTTACTGCTGTGCATTCCTAGATTCTTCTTTGTGTAACTTAAGCAGTGGGCCACATGTACAAACAATGGTCAGGAATGAATTTACCAGTCACTAGTAGATGGGGGTACTTGGAGACATTTGAGATTGGTATGGGTATCGCTATGGCTAATTTTCAAAAATAGAAGATGGGGGTGCTTGTAGATGTTAACATAATATTGTTTTATTTAGCTTATAATGGTCATTTAAGTTGTTTAGTTAGTTTATGTAACTTTCTTTTGTCTATAGTTCTCAATCATTTCTGTTATGGAAAAGATCTTCTGTAATCTTCAATTTAAGGACTCTTTTGCTCCTTCGTGATATATTGATTATCTCAATCACTTCGTGGTATCAAAGCAGAGATATTCCTTCTAAGAATTTTTAGATAAATTTTTAAAAAATCTGTGGTGCCCTGAATTTTTTTGTGAGAATTTTCAGTAGTTTTTGAACCGATTTTTTAAATAAAATCATGGGCTTTTTTTCTGCTTCAATTTTTAAATGTTGATGTTGCATTTGTACAAAGTTTTTATTGGAGGGGGGGGGGGAAGATTTTTAAATAAACAATCGATGCTACCATTTTAACTATCAACTGTCAAGAGTGCACACTTTGTTTTGAATAAAGAGCCAAAAGAAAATGTTGATTTTGGGGATTAATATGGACTTCTACTCTCTAGCCCAAAAAGGAGAAGGATTGAGTTGTGGGTGAAGGATAGACATAGCTGAAACAGCATCATAGTTAGCCGAGGGGAAGGCCGCCCACACCAGCATGTCTTCTTGCTGAATCATATGAACTGAATTGAGAAGTTCTTGGAGGCCCACAAGGTCCCTATGGACTACAGGGACGTCTTTCCAATTACCATTATTGAAATAATCACTAACAAAGATACCAAATCTGTTAGTGCACTCTTCCATATATGGTCTGAAGATCGGAGAAGAAGCGAGAGGTTCCTGCCCCAAAAACTAATGCAGCTGCCATATCCCAGTTTCCATCTCGTGCCTTTTTGAATGATGAACTTGGAAAGTTTCGTATAGTTCCAAAGTAGAGAATGAAAAGACAAATCTGCAGCTCTTAAAAAAATGGATAAAGAGACCGAATTATTCAAATGCTTACTTCTCAAGATTGAGCTCCACTCACTATTGCTGTGGAAAAGATTCCAAATTTGTTTAGCCAATAGGACCAGATTAAACTCCTTGAAATGTCTCAAACCCATCCTACCCTATTTTTTGGAGGTACAAACATTATCGCAAGCTAGAAGAAGAATTCTTTTTTCTTCTGTCCCAGACCATAGATAACATTTCTGATTTCTTTCAACTGCCTCAGCAAATTTGCCCGAAATCTTTAAAAGACTCATCACATACACTGTGGGAGATTTTGAAGGGACGCTTTTAAAAGTTGAACTCTACCAGCCTGACTGAGAAGAGCTCCTTTCCGACCAGCAAGCTTCGAATTAAACTTATCAATCAGATTCAAGTAGAAAGAATCAGGGACCTTGTCGTCTAGAGGGTGACCCAAATAAGTAGAGGGAAAAGAATTAATCTTACAACCCAATATATCTGCAATCCTTTTCTTTTTGTCTACCGGCATGTTCATAAAGAAAATTGAGCTCTTGCGATGGTTAATTCTTTGATCAGAGGCAGCCTCATGGTTAGTGAGAATCGTTTTGAGATTCCTTCCTTCCAGCACAAAGGACTCCCCAAGGATAATTGTATCATCAGACTCACCAAGGATAATTGTATCATCAACGAATTGCTAATGGGAACAGATAAGCTGGGGAGATGTGTTAAGGAAATTAGATTTATAGCAAAAATGGAAATGAATGCAATTTTAATTTTATATGTTCACTAATACATGTCTTTTCTTTTCAGGTATGCAGCAAATAGAAGACTATGGAATTCAAAACTGATTTCACAAGTATTTATGCACTATATGAATATGAAAATATCACAAAGGAAATGCTGATAGAATTACTTGCCGATTGAATATGAGAAGACTTTGCATTCAATTGTTGTATATGCATTGCCTTTGATCAATCAGCAAATGATCATATATATGAGAGACATGTCACTATAGAGCCATGTCTCCTTGAGACATGGCTCTATAGTGCCACGTCTCTTCATAACATAAATTATAATTACCAACCGATGCAACTTTAACATACACGACATGCCCGATCTCATAACAATATCGATCGGGCTCATAACTATATCGATTAGACTCATAACTAATACCGATTGGGCTCTTTAACAATACCGATCGTGTAACACATTATTGTGTTAGGAATAACCGAGATTATCGGGTGTTATGAATATTAGTGTTTTTATAAAGGCATAACCGATATGAGTATTATATGCATTTTGTTCGATTCTTATAGATTTACATATATGATGTTAATTCGATTAGAACATTATTATTACGAGGAAAGATCATAATTTCAGAATATGAATAAATAAATAAATATATGTATATTAATGAATGTATATATAATAATAATAATACTTATTATTATTATTATTATTATTATATATATTGATATATATACATATCTCATAATTGATCTATTCTCATAATATTAATGTCTACAGTATTTTATCTGATCGAAGCTACAAACATCAACACTCCCTCTTTGCTAGGGAGGATAAAAAAACCAAAATGCAAATCACAATAAGTCCATTAATTGTGAAATAGAGAAGATATATCACCTCACCGTGATATCAGGAGATATGGTATGAGCATGAATATCAAGTTACATGATATTCACCATATCTCGCAAATATCCATGGTATGTGCACTGACATCACGTCTCATGATGTCTACCATATGGATACTGTATCATGGCATGTCCACGAATATTACGTCATATAATATCCACTATGAAGATCTCTAACTCATCTATGATATCAGCCTTATGATATCTACCATGATATTTAAGAGATCCTAATCATCATGACATGTCCACGGATATCACGTCGCATGATATCCATCATGATGGAGATGTCGTAAAGTCGTCACCTTACAACATCAATCAAATACAAGTGTATATTGTAGAAAAGTCATCACCCTTCTTCAATGTACAAAGGTGGGGCCCATTAAGTCATGGTGTCATGCACATGACGAGCAAAAAGAGTTTACACATTAAACATCTCTATATATTAGTACAAATAGAAATACAATTTAGACTCAATCTGGAATTATATTATCAACCATACCAAGTTTATCTCAGAAGTGTTCAACTTTTGTCCTGGAGAGAGACTTGGTGAGGAGGTTAGCAGTTTGATCACTTGTACTAATATACTGCAACTGGATCACATTCCTTTCTACCATGTCTCTAACATAGTGATAAGGAATCTCAATATGCTTCGACCTGTCGTGGAACATTGGATTCATGGAGAGCTTGATACAACTCTGATTGTCACAATGTATGATAGTGGGTTCCAAGGGCTGTCCAAACACTCCTACTAGGAGCTTTCTGAGTCACACAACTTCTCTTGCACTCATGGAGGCAGCAATGTATACTGCTTCAGTAGAACTTTCCGCAAAAGATGATTGCTTTATGCTAAGCCAAGATATCATCACTGATCCCAAGCTGGAACGACATCCTGATGTGCTTTTTTCTCCCCTATACTTACAGCCCAATCTGAATCTGTGTAGCCATGAAGATCAAGTTTCACTCGGTCATATTTGAGACCATATTCAATGGTTCCTCGAAGATAACTCAAGATATGTTTTGCTGCAACAAGGTGTATCTCTTTCGGTTCTCACATAAACTGACTGAGTGCATTCACAACATAACAAATATCAGGTCTGGTGTTGACCAAGTACATCAGGGATCCAATAATTTGTCTGTAGAGTGTAGGATCTGCAATTTATGAGTCTTCCTTCAATTTATGCAAATTGTTTTCCATAGGTGTGGACATTGGTCTACATTCCAACATTCCAAACCTCTTCAGAATATCAATTGTATACTTTCCTTGACTCGTAGTGATTTTATTTGTATGCTGCCAGATTTCTAGACCAAGAAAATAGTGGAGGATTCCCAAGTCCTTCATTTCAAACTTTGAGTCTAATTCTTCTTTGCATTGAGTGATTAAGTTATCCCCTTCTGTGATTAGTAAATCATCAACATATAATACAAGAATTACCATGTCACCATTTGTTACCTTGAAGTAAAGGTTGGGATCTGCATCATTTTTGGAGAAGCCTAATCCCAGGAGGTAGTGATCAATTCTTTCATACCAAGCTCGGGGAGCTTGCTGCCCATACAATGCCTTCTTTAGCCTACAGACATGAGATTTTGCATTGTGAATGATGAAACCTTCTGGCTGTTCAAGATATACTTCCTCTTTAATAGTACCATTCAGAAAAGCTGTCTTCACGTCCATTTGGTGAATTTCCCACCCCTTTGATGCGACGATGGCAATAATGGCTCTGACGGATATATATCGTGCGAATGGTGCACAGGTTTCTTCATAGTCAATGCCTTCTTTCTGTGAGAACCCTCTGGCCACAAATCTGGCTTTGTGTTTCTCAATGCTGCCATTTGCTGCATGCTTTATCTTAAATAGCCATTTGGATGATACCATTGACTTGTCCTTAGGTCTGGGCACAATGCCCCAAACATCATTCTTAATGATGGATTGATATTCTTCTGTCATGGCATCTTTCCACACATGTTGTTTTAGGGCTTCTTCAACATTTTCAGGTTTTGCATTTATGATTTCACTCATTAATGCCACATAGTTAGAAAATCTGTGAGGTCTTTTGCTCTCACGAAAGGTTCCTTTTGGAGCTGCAAATTTTGCGGCTTCCTAGTTACTTTTCTGGCCCAAAGAGGTCTCTTTCGGTTTGTATTGAGTGGTTCTTTTAATGGAGTGATGTGATCATCATTTACTACTTTAGATGGGGTCTCCCTTTGAACCTTAGGAACAGGGTACTCTTCCACGGTTTTAGGAGGATCTTGATTTTTTAACTCAAGGGAGCTTATAGATCTTTTGAAGGCAATGTCTTCTTCAACTGTTACATCTTTGCTAAGTTCAATGTGTTTTTGACCAGGTATGTAGATTCTATAAGCCATAGAGGTTTCACTATACCCCACAAATATTCCCTTCTTTCCAGAAGGTTCTAGTTTGGTCCTCTTTCCTTTAGGCAGATGAATGTATACAGGACAACCAAAGATTCTTAGGTGGCTGATGTCAGGTTTTATATCTGTGAAGACTTCTTCTGGAGTTTTGTTGTAGAAGTGAGTGAGGACATCTATTTTGGATGTAGACGGTTGTTTGAGAGGCTTCAACCCAAAATGAGATTTCCATGTTTTGTTCAAACATCATGGCTCTAGCAGCCTCTACTATGGTCCTATTCTTTCTTTCAACTACTCCGTTTTGTTGAGGGTTGTAGGGTACAGTGAACTCCCTCTTAATCCTGGTATTTACACAAAACTCTTTAAATACATCAGAACTATATTACCCCCATTGTCTATTTTGATTTTCTTCCCTGACAAGTTTTCTACAAGATCCTTAAATTCCTTAAATCTCAGAAGAATTTCTTTAGACTCATTTTATAGAAAATAAATCCAAGTCTTTCGGGAGAAGTCATCAACAAATATTACATAGTACAAAAACCCCCCATAGAGGGTATAGACATGGGTCCACATAAATCTGAATGAATGAGTTCTAATACATTATTGCTTTCACTAGAACTATTATTAAAAGTTCCTTTAGTATTCTGACCTAGGGCATTCCATTAACTATCTTCTCTATGGAGGGTAGAGCCCGAAAGTGAAGGTGTCCTAGTCTTCTATGCCAAATCTCGTTTGAGCTTGAACTTTCATGAATGAGAGCTTAAGAAGGGTGGTGCTTAACTTGTAGAGTGATCCATGCCTAACTCCTATAGATAGAGCTTTCTTGATGGTGGAGTTCTTTGGCCGTGCCAAAACCTTTCCTTCCATGAAGTTTATTTTGTATCCTTTATCTTCAAGTGCTGAGATAGACACAAGGTTCCTCTTTATTCCTGGTACGAACAGAACCCCAGTGAGCTGAAGTGATATGCTTGACTTCAGATTTATGGTACAGGTTCGAACCCCTTTAACATGGTAGTTGGAGTTATCTCCGATAGTCACCTCCTCATCAAAATTTTTCTCAAGAGTATCCAGGTGCTCTCTATATCCTGTGATATGGCGGGATGCTCCACTATCAATCACCCAAGTGTTAGTGTTGTTGGATGTTTGACTTGACAATGCTGAATAGAACACATACTTCCTAAGAGTATTCTTTTGGGCTAGTCTTTCTAACTTTAGCAAAGGTGGCTTGTTGTCTTAGTCTATCTGGACACTTTTGGGCATAATGTCCATATTGATCACATCTGAAGCATTGTACTTGTGATATGTCTCTTCTCTTCTTGGAGGAGCCTTTCCCGTTTGAACCCTTCTAATTCTTCCTTTTGGAGTTTCTCTTCTTCCCCTTCTTGTGGGATTTGGAGTATAATACATGGATGTCCTCATTTGTTGTGTCTGGATTTATTCCTTTGGTGATTAGCCTTGATTCCTCTTGCATACAACCCATTTTTAGTCTATCAAACTTTGGGAATTTGGAACGTGCACTTATTCCTTGTATAAAGGACTCCCAAGATTTTGGTAGACCATTTAGGCTATCATTGCAATTTTTGTGTTGTCTATTTGATGCCCCATGATGGATAATTGGTCCCTTTGGTGATCCTCACGAAGTAGGATGTAATAGTTTCTCCTGTATTCATTTTCATGTGATGAAGTTGATTCTTCAAGGTGAGTGCTCTGCTAGTGTTGTTTATTTCATACATGTTTGCTATGGCTTTAAACATGTGGTATGTAGTATCATATTTAGAGATAATTGGAACTAAGTGATCCCTAACTGCATCCACTATGATCTTCATAGCCTTTCCATTATTTTTATTCGATTGGATTTTCTCATCATTTTCATTTGTTTCTGGTATGATTTCCCTTATAGTTCATTTTCTCTTAAGGCGAGCGTGATTCTAAATTTCCATGAGACAAAGTTAGAAGCTCCCTCAAGACGATCCTCGAATCTAACTCCACTTGCCATTATGTAGAGAGGAATGTGATTTTACAAAGTTTATAGTCTTAATCAATTTGCTATCTTTAATCTAATTAGATCTTCCTTAGCCTAGAGCTCTGATACCATGTTAAGGAAATTAGATTTATAGCAAAAATGGAAATGAATGCAATTTTAATTTTATATGTTCACTAATATATGTCTTTTCTTTTCAGGTATGCAGCAAATAGAAGACTATGGAATTCAAAACTGATTTCACAAGTATTTATGCACTATATGAATATGAAAATATCACAAAGGAAATGCTGATAGAATTATCTCTGAATTACTTGTTGATTGAATATGAGAAGACTTTGCATTCAATTGTTGTATATGCATTGCCTTTGATCAATCAACAAATGATCATATATATGAGAGAAATGTCACTATAGAGACATGTCTCCTTTAGGAGACATGGCTCTATAATGCCATGTCTCTTTATAACATAAATTATAATTACCAATGATGCAACTTTAACATACACGACATGCCCGATCTCATAACAATATTGATCAGGCTCATAACTAATACCGATCGGGCTCTTTAACAATACCGATCGTGTAACACATTATCGTGTTAGGAATAACCGAGATTATCGAGTGTTATGCATATCAGTGTTTTTATAAAGGCATAACCCATGAGTATTATA
>MU223333.1:170494-196620 GCA_018584345.1 Thuja plicata | reverse complement strand
ACCGATCGGGCTCTTTAACAATACCGATCGTGTAACACATTATCGTGTTAGGAATAACCGAGATTATCGAGTGTTATGCATATCAGTGTTTTTATAAAGGCATAACCCATGAGTATTATATGCATTTTGTTCGATTCTTATGGATTTACATGTGATGTTAATTTGATCAGAACATTGTTATTATAAGGAAAGATCATAATTTCAGAATATGAATAAATAAATAAATATATGTATATATAATAATAATAATACTTATTATTATTTTATATATATATATATATATATATATTGATATATATACATATATATCATAATTGATCTATTCCCATAATAATAATGTCTACAATATTTTATCTGATCGAAGCTACAAACATCAACAAGATGAGGGACGCAACCCCCTTAGAACCCCAGAAGAGATCAATTTTAGTAGATATCTGTCGACAACTTCAACCATGATGATGGGATCCCCCTGTCTTGAAATCCTCGAATTGCTAAAAAATCTGAGGGGGAGCATTAATTATGACAGAAAACTTATCAGTTGAAAAAATTGTAAATTATTTCCAAATTTTCTCCTTGCAACCAAAAGCTTTGAAGATTTTATTGAAAAAGTTCCAGCTCACATGATCATTAGTTTTCATTATGTCTACCTTTAAAAGGAATCCTGCTCTTTTATTCATTTACAAGGAGTGTATGTTTTTGTGAACAATCACAATGGAGTCCAGAATGTGTCGCTCAGGCACAAAACCATTCTGTTGAGGGGAAATGATAATAGGCAGCAACCTAAGAATATACTTAGAGCCAACACTTAAGATAAAATTTTGTACACTGAATTGCATAAGCTTATAGTTCTGAACTTGTCAAAGCTGCATACCTCGCATCTTGGGAATAAGAACAATAAAAGTAGAATCCTTCTACTATGAAAAAAATCTTTAGTTGCCGCCCCCAAGTCATTGGCAATAATATACCAAAAGGATTGGAAAAAGGACATAGGGAAATTGTTTAGTCCAGGGGCTTTATTCCCTTCGAAAGAAAAGGCAACCTTCTCGATCTCTTCCAAAGATTGAATGTCAGTCAGCTGTTTGTTCATGTCTTCAGTGATCAAAGAAGGGATGACCTCCAGAAAAATCTTTTGAAGATCTTCATCTAAAGGGCCTTCATCCAAGAGAAGGTTGGAAAAATAAGAGGCGGCTTCATTGGAGATATCATCCTCATTCTCAAAACAAACACCATCTTTCATTATGCGAGTGATCCTATTCAAAGCTCTATGCTTCAAGTTGGAGATATGAAAGAACCTCATATTTCTATCCCCATAGGTTAACCAAAGGGCCCTATAGCATAGTCTCCAAGACTCCTCTTTAGAAATAATACCATGCATTTGAGTGTGGATATTGTTTTCCTGTGCTAGAGGGTCATCATTGTAACCTTCTTGTTGGATTTTCCTTTGAATATTTTGCAAATCCAACTGAAGAGAAGACTTTTGAGCTAAGTTGCCGGTTCGGATTCGGGTTCAAAATTCGTTCAATTTTGTTTTGGGTTGGGTTTGGATTCGTTTTGGGTTCGTCCGTACAATTATATATATATATGCTTAACAAATAAGTTCATACACCACTATGCTAATATTAAAGGAACATAGCAAAATAAATATTTCTGGAACATTTTTGAAGGTGTTATTTAAACCTTCTTGGAAACAAATTTGCTGAATAAGGTGTTTGCAATATATTTGAAGTGGGGAAATAAGTTGTTTGATTCCAATATGATATTTTATTATTTGGTGATATCATGAACTTTGGTGCAAGACTGATAAACTATTTTGAGTCTGTCGTATTACCCCGTGTTCACAAATATAAGAGATATACACAATTTTGTCAAAATAGTTTAACATTATTAAAAAATTAAAAATACTTGTGTTTTGTTAATGAATTAAAATTTTGTTTTGAATATTAAAAATATAATTTAGATAAGTAAAAATATTAAATTAAAGTTTATTTAAAAACATATTTAAACTCTAAATAAAAAATCTGAAACGTATTTTAAATTTTTTTATAAATATAAGTGTTAACATAACAAAATAAAAAAACCTAAAATCCGCACAACATATTTTTTATAGGATACAAAAACTGAAAAAACATTGCAAAGCGGAGTTGCAGGGCCGTTCCATTGGAGTTGCTCATCGAGTTGTAATGTTGCGTCGCTGCAACTTCAGAGCCACGACACATATTGGCGATGAAATGTGTTTAACCCTCGTCCTCTATTCTTAGATGAAACCGTCTGGTTTTTGTAGATGGCGTCACACCTGTGCCCTAGCCGGTATCCTCAGGAGTCAAGAACGAGCTCAACAAGAATATTTTGATAGAAATTATCACATTTTTTTGACGCGAATTTGTTTGTGAATTTTTAATGAATTTTTTCTTACCATTTAATATTCATTGCATTTCCAACTTCATGTTTGAAGTTCGCCGAATGTTGTGACATAGGCTTGCAGTAAACTACTGAGGAGGCGATTTCATCAAACAGATTCTAGACTGGAAGAAGCTTATTTGGATTGCTATGTGAACTTTTTTCTTGATTTTTCTTTCCAAAAACCAACTTGTCTTTTAGTGTTGGAGTTTCTCCTATACCAAATTCTCGCCAAATTTGTCAGGAAGTCTGACCGGGTCCTTCTGCCAGACTTTACAACAAATTTCTCAGTCTGCGGCAGACTTTACAACGAGTTCGCACCGAATCAGACTTCAGCCTTCAGGGAGTGAATGTGGTAACTTGGCTTTTGAGTAAAAATCTGCCCGAAAGATTCTCTGTTCCACCGCCTTACTTCAGTTTTAACATGAACTAATTTCTTAACAATCTAGTACATAGCTGAATCACTCACACTGGTGCCCCACCATTCCCTAATATTTTCTTTGAACTTTGGGTGATGTAACCACATTTTGTCAAATCTAAAAGGAACATTTTTTTACTAGTCATACAACCAATAGAGAAACAGATCGGAAAATTGGTCTGAACCTATTCTAGAGAGGGCCGACAGAGAGCAACTAAAGTCTAACAACCATTGAGGAGAAATGAGAGCTCTATCCGAGCTGCCCTGAATGAGATCATCACCAGTACAACAATTTGTCTCGGTAAAGGACATACCCTTAAGATCCATATCTAGTAGAGCCTGATCCTGAATAAAATGAATCAAATCAGCCCTATCCAATGAAATTTGAGAACCTCCAAACGTCTCAGCTTGAGAAAGTGGGTATTGAAGTCTCCAATGAAAATCCAAGTATTCTCCTTATGAAGATCTTTGAAATTAGTTAATGAATTCCAAAACTTTCTCCTAGCCACTTTTTTATTAGGAGTATATATTAGAAATGATTGAAGTAAATGCATGTGAATGTGATATCCCCATTCCGATATATAATTTAATAATAAATAAAATAAAAAAATAAAAAAATAAATCTGTTTATATTAAAGATTTAGACGTTTTATGAAAGAGATCGAATATGATATTGAGAATCATAGATAGAATCAAATGTATCTACCATATCATCAACTATAGTGCTTTCATGGCTTTGGTAAATAGATATTCCTTAGTGATAACATACAAAGCAGTAGACCTTTGTAGCCGTCTGGGTTATGAACACGACCCATATCTGTTACAAGTTAGTAGATAAGAAGTGATAGGAACAATGTCTATATATGACGATAAACATCAACACTAAGTGAAGTTACGTCAACGACTTGTATAATATGGTCAAACAGATTATATTGAACTCATGATTTAGAATTACCGTGAACTACATCTTGGTGGTCAGAACAAATACAAGTGTTGCAAGTCAACAATTATAGACTAGACATGGCTATGATAAAATAGTGACCAATATTATAAGTATCATTGACATCGACTAAACAGAGGATAATTGATGTGATACAATCTTAATCAATAGTGACTAAGTTAGCACAATTGTAACCGAACCATGATTATTTCAAATACTAAATTAATATAGATTATCAACAATCTATGCAAAGGCTGCGATTACTATAATCAATGATAAATAGCGATTTGAGATATTTGGGTGCGATGGCTAAACAAATAATAATGACCACCGCCCAAAGAAAGAATTAGGAAAGATGTTAATAAATCTCTTAGGATTATTAAGAATTCATTGCTATCTAAGGGTTGCGATTAGCATATCATGGAGATAGTGATTTGTAAGCTAATCGATAATAATAATGGTCATGAAGCGGTGCAATTGGAAGGAGGCAATGACTTAGTCTTGAATGCATAAGACACACCTCTTGGACTTGTAAACTTTGAGGGAGCCCATTGCAATTGGTCTCTAGGCACCTTGGATAACACCTACTCCTTCCGTCTTGAGCCGGAATAGTAAAAAGATTGGACATGAGCATTAAAAATAACTTAAATCTAATGAGATAAATGATTGATCCTATCAGGGAACATTACAATCCAAACCTTAATTGAGATTTTTAGGATAAATTAAATAAGGCCCCTACAGGGGACATTGTAGTGAATCTTGTAGCCACGTGATTAGAATCCTCCGAAAAGGGCTCTCCTAAAATAATTCTTTTGTTCCAAAATGCAGCAATACCCCCAGAGGCCTCTTGTGCATTACAACAGTGCAAACCATCATCTTCAAAACCAATATTCTTCAAGTTTAAAAGCTTGTCCTTTTGCATTTTGGTCTCCCGAATAAGTAGAATTTCAGGATTGTGATCTAACAAGATTAGACAAAAGAACATGTTTGTGACAGTTATTTAACCCTCTTATATTTCAGGATATAAACTTAATCTTTTACTCGGTGTGCTCTGGAAGCCCATCTTTGGCAGAGTGTTTTGGACTCCATCAGCAATATCTTGTACTAGTCCATTTCAGAGATTTCCTCCCTGAACCTTTCAATCCTCCACAATCAACTTTAGGCGTGTTTCTAGTGTTCACATCAGTAGAGGGGCGTCTACCTCCCCAATTTCTAGGCTTAACATCAATAAAAAGCGGTTTCATTATCAAATTTAGAGTCTTTAAAAATATAATTATCTTTCAAATGAGTTGAATTTTTTCTTTTAGGAGAATCACCATTTTGAACATTACCAATCTTACCAGTTGATATGGACAGCTTTTTACCAACCCCATGAACATCTTCTGAAGGATTTAGGCAAGGGCCTTGGCGCTCTAGGAGCGCTGGTTAAACATTTGTGTAAACAGAGCTAACCAAATTATTTTGCCCTTTGTTCTAATGGTTATGAAGGCCTTCTATGATTCTATCCCATATTCAAAATCCCCCTTCATCATAGTCTTAAAAATTTGTTAATCCATCCTTTAGAATCTTTCTTACTTTCCATCACATGAGCTGTATCAATGGTAGGAGGAATAATCCTTTCTTGGAGACAAGTCGAAGAATCCATCTTACTTACCATGTTCAAGAGATCTTCTTCAACGGTATGATTACCTTCATTATTGTTATCCTTTAGTTGTTCAGTTGTGTTTAAAATCACTCTTTCCACTCGAGAAACTGGACTATCCTACTTAAGCCGAAAACTTGAGGTCTTGCCATCTTTAATACTAGGGTTACTATCTTTAGTACCATCTTGGGAGGATTGACCCTCTATCTGCTTATCTTTCTTACTGTCTAGAGAAGGATGTCCTGATTTTTCCTTCCACACTTTCTTTACCTTTTGGGGAGCTTTTGAGGGGCAATTTAATGCTCAGTGACCAGACTTTTTACAAACAAAACATCCAAAAGGCATTGTTTCAAACTCTATGGGTTGTTGCCAAACCCCAAATTTAGAATTGATTTCAATATTGGAGGGCAAATTCGATTCTTGAAGAATACTAACACAGATTCTAGCAAACACAAGCTGTTTCCAGAAGGTTGTCATATTGTCTATAGAACGGAGCTCCCCAAATGAGTTTGCAATACCTTTGAAGACTTCTTCGTTCGAAAACTCTAATGGGAGCCCACGTAGCCGCACCCAAGAACAACATTAAAAGCATAATCATTGAGATCTAGGCTAGGTTCCCATTTTTTGAGGGCTAAGGAAGCTTTTCCAATAACCCAAGGACCCCCACACAAAACAACTTTCAAGTCCTCATCATAGGTGAAAGAAAAGGAAAAAAATTCCTTTGAGCATAGCCAAAACATCAACTTGCCCTTTGATTTTCCACTTTCTGTTGATGTAGGATCGCACAACCTCAATGTTCGGGCATGGCCTTATTAATTTGCCCATCAGAGAAAAAGCCAAAAGGGCAACAAATTGATCAATGATAGAGTTTGGAATCGAAATGGCCAACTCACCCTGATTGTGCTTTGAGTGATTAAAAATGGGAGACAGATTAGGGTTAGGTTTAACCCCAAACAACGCAGCCCAAGGTTTCTTGCTTTTTGATCGGGTCAGACAAAATATCGAACCAATACCATCTGGCGTCCTGACAGAAACATAAGATTCCTTACTACCAATCCCATTGTCATCTCCAGACACAACAGTTGACAAATTTGTCGTTTCTCTTGAAGATCCAACGGCCGCAAGATTGGAACACCCAGATCGAGTATAATTCAAATCTGCTATTCCCGCCTTCATGCCTCTACACCCACACGCCCCATCTCTTTATCATTTTCCTAATGTTACATTAAGATCTCAAGTTAAGACGTATGTATGAAGCTCCTTAAATATGTTTGTAAACATTTAAGTTCTTCTAGTTGTTACGAATCAAATAAAATATTATTTTAGAGGGTTGCAAGTTGATGCTTGTTTAGGTTTTTAAAGTGTATTTGACACCCTAGAGTTTCAAATATGCTGATTATTTGCAAGTAGGGGTCACTATATTCGTTTCCAGCTATATCGGTGTACATACTTGATGTATTGGAGCACAACCTTTTCAGATCTGATCAGAATTGTTGTCAATAAGCTTTCATATTGGTTGTTCATTGCATATCAGTCATAAATCGTTTAGTATAATTGTGGTAATTTTTATTTTATTTGATGCATTTGAAGATGCATGGCAGCCATTGATGACGTAAAAGGCGGAGATATTTTTCACAGCAAAATTATGATATTGCTATCAGCATTCTACTGTATAGTTTTTTTGAGTTTAACTAATTGACCCATGTTTTATTAGTAGTGGCTCACAAGAACCCATCTCTCATGAGAATGAATGGTACACAACACATTGCATCTAGATGATGTTCACAGATGTGAAACATTGGGTCTTCTCAGGAGGTCACCCATCCTATTACTACTCCAACTCAAATGTGTTTAACCATGTACTTTCCGCAATGTTAAGCCCACTTAGCTTGCTACCAGGGATGTGGGAGACGTGGGGACGTACTCGGGATGCAGGGATGGTGTTGGGACATCTGCCACCATCCCTAGCCAGGGAGCCATTTAAAAAAACCACTTTAAGAAAAAAACATTTCTTTATGAGTATTGACAATGAATTCGAAAAGGGATACATATAAAAAAACCACTTAAGAAAAAAACATTTCTTTACGAGTATTGACAATGAATTCTTTTGGACTGCATATAAGAGCAGGGTTAGCTATAAAATGAACCAAAGTGTGGCTGCTATCCATAGAAAGAAAGCTTACAACTGTAGAATAAGAGTATACAAATGTAGGGTTTATTGCTTTTTTATTTGGCATATCAAGGGTAGTGAAATTGGATAACACAAGAGAAAATGGTGAATGCATGCAAAAGTATTAAAATTGAACATTACGAATGCAAGGCTTAGACACCTTTTACCGCATTATCCCATTTGTTGAATAACTTGAAAGAGCAAAAAGGAAACTTAGTGACAGTGAAATTCAATTGCTAGGGGTTGAGAGGCCCATAGACTTGCTGTAGCACCTAAACTTTTTTGTGCTCACAGGTTATTTAAAGAATTTACAACATTCTTAAAAGTTTATAAAATGGTATATAAAATAATTCTAATTTCTTAATTTGTTCTAAAGTAAAATAATATAATTTTAAATTAATAAAAATAAAACAATGTAAACATTTTAAATCAAGTAACTCAGCACTGATATCTCTTTGCATTATCTAGATAGATGTATTTATGAGATCTATATTAGTTAGTTGCAAAGCCAATCTTCAAAAGATGATGTTTTTTTACAGAGGTCCATTATTCACATCTACCTAGCAATCATTTTGCCAGCTCACAGTGGGCTTCCATTCTGCTGGCAAAATATGGGATCTTTCAAAGTCAAGCTGGGTGACTAATGAAATCTTCTATATGAGTTATTCAACCATTCTTATGCGATTGTCTTAATCAAATTAGTGATTTTTGAGTGGAGATTAGTTAATGTTGTAGGAACACTTGATATACTATCAGTAGGCAATTTCTATATATGGATTTTTGGAAATGAAAATTCCAGTTACGAGGCTGCCAAAAAGGTAAGCAACGTGCTATAAATTTTTTTAGTCATATTTTGTACATACTGTATATTTATTTTTTATGTTGTAGTTTCTTTGTTGATTATATTTTTTCCATACTTATTTCTGTCCTAGTTCCCATGTTGTGGCATTCGGCAACATTCTTTATGTGAAGGCAGGATTTTTCTGTCAACTAGGGGCTGTTAAATGCTACTTTATGTATTCAATTGAGTAGTTGTTTATTACTTGGATGTTGTAAATATTCCATCTTGATTTGTGTAAGACTGATTGAGTCATCTCCAGTCTGATTTTTCCATCAATATATGTGGTCGTTTGAAAACTATTAAGATTTCAGGAAAAATGAAAAGGTGGTTCTTTCTTGAATTGTTTTTTTTTTAAGCATCTCTAATTGCACATTTTCTTGTATATGCTCTCAAATAGACAGCTCGACTTTTGAAAGTTAATTATTAAAATATATATTGCCTATGCATATTGATATTTTTTCTTTATTTTACTAATGGAATAATAAAAAGTACTTTGTCCCACATTTAATCCTTTAAAAGTTTTATATACCACATTTAGACTTCACAAGTTTATTCTAGTAATGTTTGTTTGAAATTTGGATCTATGGTATCAGGTACTATCCTTTTTTACTAAAAAGATTCCTTTGTTGTCAAATATTTGTGTATGAATGTGCATTATTTAATCTTCTGTTGACTTCTTTACTAAAACTTGCAGCGGACACAAGAGAAACAGATAAGCTTGCGAATGATCTTGCAAAGGATTGGAGCACAGGTGATTTCTGTTGTGGCTATGCCTATTTTTTGAAGAGAATTAAATGGAATTGATATTGTGGTATGGCAGTGAATTTTTGTGTTTTGAAGAAAGAATTTTGACAAACTGACTATTTCTGTTATTTACATGTGGCCCGTTTCTCTGTCCATGCAGTTCTTGAGAGAAGCATGAATACTTTATATTTAACTGAAATGGTTCGAGGCCTGATGCTGACTCTCAAATACTTTTTTGACAGGAAAGTAACGGTCTGTATTGGTTCTTTCTCCTCTATGTTAATTTTTTTAATCTATGGGTTGGTTTATTCAGGAGCTGAACTACGGAAAAACAATTAACTGAATTTTTTGCTATTATAGCTAAGAAATTTAATCATCTTAAGGTGCTGCATTTAAACTATGTTTCTATTTTTTCCAGATAAACTATCCTTTTGAAAAGGGTCCTCTGAGTCCTCGTTTTCGTGGTGAGCATGCTCTTCGTCGCTATCCAACAGGGGAGGAGCGTTGCATTGCTTGCAAACTGTGTGAAGCAGTGAGTCTTGACTCTTACCTTTCTTTTTTCTTTAAAATGAAATCTTTGAATTGTTATCTTTTGTGAAGAAACTTCAAGTTTGTTAACACACAATCCTTGAAGCTTCTTTGGAGGAAACTTATCATCAACTTAGAACTTCCATCAGCATTTTGGTAATTTCATGAATTCTTAAACCTGCTGACATCAAAACCTGGTGATGTTTAGTTGGCACGTTCGATCTTGAAGTGAACTTTCTTGGCACTTTCAAAAGTTTGCATACCTAGAAAAACTTTGATGCTTTGTTTTTTGACACTCTGAGTAGTTTTTGAACCTTTGAAAGGAGTGACAAGTGGAAAGAAAGACTAATCGGTCGGTGAGGAAATCCAAGAACTGGAGAAAAATATTGACAAAATATCGAAGAAGAATTATTGGGGTTTTAGGGAGTTGGTAAACTCATGAAAATACTGATAAGTTTGGAGAAACTCAAAGTGACTAAGAAGGAAGAAAAAAATTGAAAATTTTATTAAGCTTGAAGATTTTGAAAGTTTCTTTCTATCATGATTTGTTCAGAGCTGACTAAATAAGAAACCAAAGTGACCTATAATTTAAATAAAAAAAGGAAAAATTTGCAGGAAACACCTAATGACAATCTTACATAAAAGCAGAAATCAGAAGTTAAAACAATAAGCTTTAAAATGTTTCCCTATGTTTGCGTGCAAGTTAATTGCCGTTGAGATTTCTTCATCATTTTTGAGTCTATTTCGGTTGTGTTTTGCTTTTGGTAAAGGAGGAGAGTCTATTTTTAGGTGGTTTCATTCATAGTCATTTGTTTAGCATTAGATTTGCGTGTAATTTTTTTTTTTAAATTTCCAGCTTTCAATAGCCTTTGAGTCATTTGTTTTAAAGCTCACGTTTTTGTATAAAATTAGATTATTCAGAGTCACAATGATTAGGTGTTTATTACCTATAACTAAGTGCTTTGTGCACATACACTCAACAAGGTTAGTGGATTCTAGGCTTGTGCTATAGAACTTGTTGTTCAAATTGGTTCATCTATGTTTGTAATTCCATTGATTAGATTGGAACTGAGTAACTGATACAAGTTTTGTGTTGATGCCATTGTTCATCTAAATGCTATCTTTTAATGCAACTTAGCAATTTATCTCCTAGAATTATGTGTTCGTTGTTTGGGCAAATTGTTATACCTTCAAATCTTGTTGCCAACAGATATTGGTCTCTGTTTTAGCCAATAGGAAGTAGTAGTGTTTTTGTTTTTCGATTCTCTTTCAATATTTGAAAATTCCATTTGTTAGGAAAAACTATTAAGAGTCTGGTACTTGAATCCAAGGCAAAAACATATTCAAGTAGTCATTTATTTAGTGCAAATCATCCCTTAGAATATTGTAAGGTGGGTATATTTGTATGTCTTGTCTAAAGTTTGGCATCTAGGGTTATTTTAGCTTAGGTTTAGGTTTAATTTAAATCTTAGCGAACTTCCTTCATAATTTGAAGAGATGTTTGTCCACGTATGTTCTATTTTTGTTTTGTCTTGCAAAAGACGGATTAAAATGCTAACAGTTATGATGTTTTGAACATGTTCTTTTGTAACTTTCATTTGTTTTGAAATGGTGTACGCTATGTGAAGAGTTTGTTTTGGTTGAGGGTTAACACAAAATCTGCCTCATAATGATCACTAGGGTTCTCCATCCAGTGTTTGCAGATCAATTGGTATTAAAGCAGCTTATTTGTGCAATCAGATTGGGGTTATGTGAGCTTTATGCCATCTATTTGGTCTAGTGGAAGTGATGAATTGACTCTATACTAACATGAGATAAAAAAAAGGGAGTGGACAAGGGCTAGGAGAACTTTGGCTAGAGAAGAGGACGAGGATGAAACCTGTTTCAAGAAGTTAGAAGAGGATGTAGCATAACTCTCTAGAAGAGTAGGTAAAATGGACAAGATATTGATCTTTATGCAAATATTAGTGGAGAAGCTTGGAATGTCCAAAGTCTTTGAGGAGTTAGGTGAATTGAGAAGATTGAACTACGCCAAGGAGGGACATCAACTTGGAGTATCCTAAAGGTAGAAGCAAAGGTAGATATACAACTATATGATGTGGAGATCAGTGCCTAGAAATCAGACCAATGTATATGTTAGATGGAGGTATATTTCAGCCTCCATAACCTCACTCTTCATCAATAAATCTCATTTGCTGGGCTTCAGCTAGCTTGTCACACTCTTAGTATGAGAGTTACACTCTATCTGTTAAATGTATATGTTAGATGGAGGTATATTTCAGCCTCCATAACCTCACTCTTCATCAATAAATCTCATTTGCTGGGCTTCAGCTAGCTTGTCACACTCTTAGTATGAGAGTTACACTCTATCCGTTAAATGTAAAAAAATACCTTGAATTCTGGAGTGTGAACTTTAAGAGGGGTTATTTGTGCACCTCAAGACATTGGTTCTCACTTTGAAGCCTTAAGACATTGGTAAGGCATGTGCTTAATTTCATCATTTGGATTGGATAAGGAGAAGTGGAAGAACTAGAACAAAGAACTTTTTTGGAAGTGTGTTGATTTTATGAGGGGTTATTTGTACATCTCAAGACGCTGGTTCTCACTTTGGAGCATCAAGACATTGATAAGGCGTGTTCTTAAGCTCATTATGTGGGGTTGGATAAGGAGTAGGTGTCTTATTCAAGAACAAAGAACAAAGAACCTTTTTCTTAGTATCTGCTGCTGAATCAACACTTCCAGCTTCTTCAAGGTCTTGATAGAAGCTGTGGCTAGTAGAAGTTACAACATTCTGGTTCTGGACTTCTTAAACTTCTCCATCTGAATGAAAAGACACTTCGCTTCTATTCCATTCACACTGCATGCTCTATAATAAATAAAAGTGGAGAAAGGATTGCCGTCAGAGGCTTCTGCAGTGGTGCAAAAAGGTGCCATGATTGTGTGCAGCGAGTTGGGAATTAAAATATATAAAAAGAGATAAGAACTAGTTCAGTTCCCTCAAACACTCCTTCATTTCCTCTGAGTCCAAATATTGGGCTTTGAAAAGGGATGGTCTTGTTTTTTGGTCTTGTCTTAGTTGAGACCCACATAGGATGAGAAGCTTCACCATATTCTGGCCGCTTAGAGTGGTCTTTGACAGGAATTTCACCATCTCAGCAGGTTTTTACAGGATTTATGGGGCAAAGGATTCTCATCCACACTCTACAAAATGTTTTTCAATTTAGACTATATATGGCTAAGTTCTGCGCAATATTTCTTCTCAGCCTATTGACCAAGGATGCTGCAGTCTGACATACTTGCTTTGATGGTGCAAGTATCCAATATCCCTTGGCCACTTGGGAATTATGATGGAATTTAAGCCAAAATTAATCTAGCAGACTTGGAGTAGAAGTTAAAACTTGTATATAAATAAATTTGATGTGGATAGAGATTTAAAACCCCTTCCCTCATTTATTTAAAACATACAAACAGATTAATATATATATTATGAATTTACATAGTTATCAGCTGTGTTTTATCCTCTTTTATTTCCCAGATATTAAGAATTGCAAATTTCAAAAATATTTTCTTTGTATTTATTCGGAGAAATGCAAGTTTCAAAGCTTTTAAGAATTTGTGCATTTGTATTATCAATTTATTATGTCAGATTTGCCCTGCCCAAGCCATAACCATTGAAGCTGAGGAACGAGAAGATGGAAGTCGTCGGACAACTAGGTAATTTTGGGTGCAATAACAGAAATCGAACAATTCAAACTTCTGCTTTGATTGTTGAAGATCCATTATTGAGTTTGCGATACCGTGGTGGGAATGCAGATATGATATTGACATGACAAAATGTATTTATTGTGGCTTCTGCCAAGAGGCTTGCCCTGTTGATGCTATTGTTGAAGGGCCTAACTTCGAGTTTGCCACAGAAACACATGAAGTGAGTCCAGCACGACCTGTTTTTTCTTCTTTCTTGTTTGTGTTTTACATATTTGTTTTATTATTTAGACATATGACTTGTATTTGTTTTCCCGCAGGAGCTTTTATATGACAAAGAAAAGCTTCTAGAGAATGGAGATAGATGGGAAACAGAGATAGCAGAGAATCTACGTGCTGAGAGTCTTTATCGATGACTATCTGGCACTAATAAATGAAGTCAGGTTGATTTGAAGGCCATTAATGTAACTATTATACTATGAGTATGCTTTGTTAAGTACAATTTTCAAAAGGAATAAATCAGCCCGGAATATCATTACAGGATACATGAGTTGGTATATCATTCAACATGGCGAAACAATATTGTGTTCCCAAAGCTATTATTGCATGATGGTTCTACCAGTACATTTCTGTGGGACGTCTTCTTATTTCATGCTATGCTAAAAAAATTATCTAGCAATTACCAGTTTTTTATTTGTTCTTATTGAGCTTGAATATGGAAAATAATCTTTAGGAAATGATAATAAATCTAGTATGCAAGAATTTTCGGTACCGTGTGGAACGTAGTCTAGCTCAGGGAATTTTATTAAATGCTGCCTAAACAGCAGCCGAACTTGTATCAACGCCAGTATTGGCAATAGCGACAGTAAGAAAAATTGACAATACAACATGCATAAGAAAATACACAGTGCTTATGTAGCTCGAATATTCCACACATCACTGAGTTTCAGTCGTTAAGACATACATATTCCGTTAATGTGATTAATTCGATATTTTTCTTCACTGTTCATACTTCTGCATATACTTTGTTCTGAGTTTATTGAATTCTCTGTTTGCATTCAAATGTTTTTTGCCTGATTTGTTGCCTTTCTTTCCAACTTTGTGGATCATCCAACAATTTCCTCTTTTGATTTAATTGAGCACTCTTGCCAGCCTTCCCCACCCCATTTTTTTCGGACCTCAAACATCAAAGAGACTCCATCGCACTTTATTTTGCCGGGAAAATCCTTTGCCTCTCTTATACGTTCTATTGCTACTTGCTAGCCCTTATGGGGTTGCGCACAGCCTCTTGTGACATAACCATGACGATGTATGAATAAACCAAGAAAAAAACGTTGGAACTCATGTGGTCAAAGTACTCTAACAAAATGTCAAACAAGCATTAAAGATCTGAATCAACACATGTCACGATTGGGAGAAATCGGGTGCGGCCAAGCATGATAAGGCTTGCTAAAACAAGAAACTGAAACCAAATGCCATTAAATAAATAAATCTACAGAAGATTGACAGGACATTCCTCAACAAATTGACTTCATTGCTAAAGACGCAGCATAATCGATATGATAGATTGACCCATGATGTCAAAGCAGCAAAAGATGAATTGAAGTTTCCATTTAGGCAAGAATCTACAATTGGCGGTTCTAAACTCACTACATTTTGTTAGATTTTGTCTTGCATAATGTAGGCATTAATGCACGTAATCTCACAATCGATAGCCAACTGAGTCGTAATACACAAGCAACCCACGAGTCCCCACATTTCTCTTTCAAGCAAAGCAGTTTTAAACATTTAGTCTAAAATATAGGAAAGAAAGAAATAAATATAGCTTAGGTAAATGTTCTATGGCATCGTACACAACTTAATTTAAACACAACCCTTGTCTCACCCTCCGTAATTTACTATTTTGACAAAAGATTCATCTATAGCAATTTGGTTCAGGTTTGAAGCAACATGTTAATGATATTAAGCATTGTTACTGATGGTTTCAAAACACCAAGAGATCTTCATGTAGCACTTGTCAAGACAAGCATGTTGACATAAACCACAAAATATTTATCACAACAAAAATGTAAAAGAATCAAAAATATAAAAAATAAATGTTTTTGGTGGCATGAATGGTTGTTAATTGGATGCTATTGCCTTAAATATGTTAGGAATATTTCACAAAATTTGGACTGGTGATTGTGTATAAGAACTATATGGTTGCACTCAACCAAGTTTCTTCATATGCTATTTTGTTTTTCCATTCCACCAAGTACTCCTTGTATTTTTTTAAATTTTTTATTGAGAGTCCACTATTGCCTCAATCTCATCCTCTTTTTGGGAAATTTGAATTTGTATTATTTTCCTTGTTTGTTTGTCCTTCATGACAAAGGTACAAATTAACATAATTAAAAATGGCAGCGGCTGATCTCCATGTAGAATGCACCAAAAACAAAAAAAAAAAATCTTTTTTTATTTTTTAGATTTGCAAAAATACATTTTTGCAATTTTTTTGTGGTTTTCCACGACAAAATATATAAATCATGAAGAACAAATGCTGAAAATTTCACAAAAATCTATTGTGTTTTCTGTTTTTTGAAATTTGGTCAACGACACATTTTACAGGAGGATAGCCGCGTCCATTAAAAATTTTCATTAGAAAATTGATATAAGTTTCCTTAAACCTTGACAACTTCCAATATTTTTCCAATTAATTAATTATAGGTTCCTCAAGGAAACCTCTCCTCACAAACAAACTAAGTGTAGACCTCAATGTAGAAATTCTTATTCTTAAGAAAAAAACATCATGTTTGTATTTTGTTTTATTAGTTTCCATATCCTTTAATGCATTATGTAATTTTTGTTGAGTAGAATATTTTCCATATCACTCTATGGTAGTCACTTAAGGACACAAGCTCTTGGGATCATTTGCAAGAACCAAAATAACCTTCCACATGAGCGCAAAGCACGAGCTTAAATTTGCAATAACATGGGCAAATATATTATGGTCAATGTATTGGTTTTATTATGCATGCAAGACCTTGTTTATATAGATAAAGGTTAGAGATGAGATTAATAAGGATGATGGCAAATGTCATAATCCTATGTTGTGGTAATTAGGGGATAAGATCACATTAGTTGTAAGACACATGCTTATCTAAGTGGTTAGGGTTAATCAATTAAGTTAATCTCTAACTAATATAAACTATAATAATCACAATAATGTAATCATGAAAAAATCCACATGTATAAGAGACACTTGGAAACCCTTAAGGAGAAAACGTTGTAAAATATTTGCTTGTATAAAACATTCTTATGAATTTCATAGGCACCTACTCATAGGAGACACCAATCCCCTCTTGATGGTTTATAGTTATCAACTCATTGGATACCCATCATTGTGCACCAACTGATAAAGAGACATAAATCTCCTTTAATGAGAGGCACCAACTTACGGATCCCTTCTGTTAGGAGGCACTAACCTCCAAATGAATATAATAATGATTATTTGAGACCTCTCCTTGGTTGAACACTAATTTTCCTTAAATCTATTTATGATTTTATCAAAATGTTTCCTTAATATCAATAATGTCCTCTTCTTAACTAGTTCAGTGTGGTGGAATGTTAGCCTGTCTAGTGGGTTCTTGTACGCTAATTAGTTAGGGTTAGGAAATTTTGGAAACAATTTCTCCACCAGGATGACATTATCAAATGTTGAGTTGAGCTTCAACAGACATCAAATGTTTAGGCCAGCAACAAAGTTCATAATATCTTTCAGTATCTAGGCTCAAGAAGTCACTAAGATGCAATATAGTTCCCTCATCAAAGTTGCCACCATTGGATGAGGAGAGGCCATTATAGACTCTAGAGAGCAGACTCTTTGGAAGAGGGTCTTTAAGGAAATTTTAATCAAATGGAAAAACTTGCTAGTAGAGGATGCAACATGGGACAATGAGCAAATTTTGTAGTATCTAGAGTTGAGATTACTTGAAGACAAGCAATTTTGGGAAAGGTGGGTTGTAATTGGGAAAGGTGGATTGTAATGTCCCTTCCTAATTAGTTCATTATGGTAGATTTTTAGCCTATCTGATGGGTTCCTATAGGCTAATGAGTTAGAGTTAGGATATTGGAAACAATTTATCTAGTAACATGACAATATCAAATGTTTAGTTGAGATCCAAGAAATATGATGAATGTAACACTCTTTTCTAGAGTAGTTTTGGTTAAGTTTTACAACATACTTTTTTAGTAAGTTACTTTCAAGTACTAATAGAGCTAGTTGTTAGGTTACTATTTTTGGTATTGTCATTGGATTTAGTTTTTGGTGTTATCTCAACATTTCATAGTCTATTAATTTTAAATAAAATAATGATAAGTTATTTATTAATAAAGTTAATTTGCATTTGAGATTATTTGAGGACAAGCAAATTTGGGAAGGGGAGATTGAAATATCCCTTCCTAACCACTTCATTATGGTGGATTTTAATCCTATATAATGGGTTCATGTAGGCTAATGAGTTAGGAAATTTTGGAGACAATTTATCTAATGGCATGACAATATCAAATGTTTGGTTGAGTTTTGATAGATATAATAAATGCAAAACCCGTTTCTAGAGTACTTTTGGTGAAGTTTCCCAATACACTATTTTTAATAAGTTACTTTCAAGTACAGACAAAGCTAGTTGTCAGTGGTTTTAGTTTTTGGTGTTATCTCAACATTTGGTAAAGTCCATTGGTTTAAAATAAAATAATGATGATATTGGTTCCAAATATTAAAAAAGTATTTTATTAAATAAAAGGGGTATTTTGGAAGAAGGGTCCACTTCACGAGGGAGATACAAATTTTAATCAAATTAATTTTTTCCTAGCTTGGGTGGGGTTTGAGAGAGTTGTTTAAGTGAGCTTGAAGTTCATTTTGGATATGCTATTTATTATTATTCTTGTTTCTGGAGAAGATAACTCTTCTCAAGGTTTGTAAGGATAAAATCCCTTACATGCAACATCTTCCATGTCATTGAAAGACACAATCTGGAGGATTTCTTAGATTTTTCATTCAGGAAACACAATTGAGCTTATTAGAGATTTTATTATTCAGTTATTGTTGGAGCTTCATTGCTTATTTGATTTAGGAAGGTCGATGGGAGTGGTGAATGAGGAGATTGTTTTTGTTCATACTTGTATTTGGTTAATTGTACCCTTCATATGCTAGTCATAGCTCTTTTTGGCTAGTTGTACTCCTCATTTATGAGTGGCTAAGCTTTTGAGGGAGTGATAGTTGCTATTTGGATGTTTTTTTTGGCCCACTTCACTATTCCTATCCCATGCATGATTATTGGTGATGTCTTTAAAAAGTGGCATCAATTTTTTATGCCTCCAATCTGCATATTTCTACATTAGACCAGTCTTCTTTATTGCGATATTTTGTGGGTATGTCTGAATTACATTCGCAATTCTATTTTGTGAATTGCATTGTTCATACTTTTGAAAAAAAATGTATGTTCAATTTAGAGAAAAATATGGAATATTTTAGTCTTGTAGCTTTGTGAATATTTTCAATTTTTTGTGTTCTTCAATTGTTGCAAACTTGTCTATTATCTACACTCTATTGTTTTTTTAAACAATTTCAAACCTAAAACAAAAAAATGGAAAAAAAACTCAAGTCACAATAGGGAAACATGTTTTAATTAAGTAAAAACATGTTTTCAAAGGACCCGAAACCTTTCACAACTAAAAACCGAAAAATAGAGCTTTAAGAGAACCAAGATACTACAGTGAAACAACACCCGACACACCAAAGGGAGCAAGCAGACACTCCCACAAGAAAGAAACCAAGACAAGAACAACAATCAACAAAAAAAGGGAAACAAGAGAATCTTTTGGTGCCACCCTTTTGTGACCTTAAACTCATATCAAAAGGAGGCTTGGGAGACCTTAATTTCTTTCCTTTGACAATTTTCCATCCTTCCTCCATCATCAATGCATCATTCTGCTAAGACAAAGATTTAGCAGAGAAACCCACAACCTGAGAGGAAAGGCTGTCCACCCCAACAATCCTGGTAGGGACAAGGACAACAACCCCCCCGGAGAGGCCTAGGCACCAGAAGCCACAACACAAGCAGTCAGGACAATTGAGACAGAGACAACAATAACCATCCGGGCAGGGACATCAGGCGCATCACCTAACAGACCAACAACATCAGTCTGACCCAGGACAACATCCGAGACAACAACAATAGGGCAACATGTTACAATAGTATTAGAGCACCATATTGGACGACACATTGTGACATATCAATGATATGTTACGATTAGACCATCAGCCTTTAACACACCATTATAATACTCACAGATACATGTATGTTGTAAATTTGGTTGCAAAAAAATAGAGGGCAATAGAGTAACAAAGAGTAATAGATGAACCACCATAGGCAATATGTATGAACTAATTGAATGCCTTTGTTAAAGGGCAAGAAGCTACAAAGCAAAGAACACAACAACAAAATCGGCAGTTAGATCTTTTAATGAAATAAATGGTTTGACAGATGGGGGTTAATATTGGTGCCATCAACGCTATTAACGTAAACATTGTCAATCATGTTGATATTGGGGGCAATAATAGAGGGAATAATCGAGAGAACTCAGTTGATGGTAGAAATCTAAATCAAAAGATAAGATTCATCAACTCAAGGCCTCTTACTACACACCTAGAACACTAGGGAATATTTTCAATGAGACTCAAATAATAGACTTGTAGGATTAGTTCAGAAATGATTAGAAGAGTGAGGGTTCTGAGTTCAAAGTTTTTATTTCATTTAGGGACTCTATTAATGTTAGGTTGAAGCACAAACCTTGCATTGGTAGTAGAATGCAGGATTATTATTTATAGAAAGAGGTGGGGAAGTTGACTCTTCCTTATTATCTCAAGAAAGACTTTAGCTCGATGTTGGGTTCAAGAGGTAGATAACTATTTTCAGCTCAACCCTATGGTAGATGAAGATGCCATTAAGTATGAAGAAATATATCTTGGTGGTATCACACATAAGTGGTGATATCATAGGTTGATCACCATGGGACATCACCATATCACCTGCGATGTTGAGTTCATGGAGAGATTACTTAAGATATTTGATAAGAAAAACTTGGAGTTGCACTTTAAATTGGTATAATTGAATTAATGAGGTTCAATGGATACATATGTAGTTGGTTTTAGAGACTTGACATGCTTGATATAGATATCTTAGAGAGGAGGAGATAGATCCATTGAGAGGTTGGATTGAGGCTTCCAATCCAACTACTTGCAAGAGGCCATCAAAAAGGCTAGATTGGATAGTGAGTATTGAATGACTTCTGCGAGAAGAAATTACACTTCCATCCTTGAGAACCTTTGGGATTCATTACATAAGGGCACCATGAAATCCAAGGCCAAGAAGCTAGAGTATGTTTCTATTGAAGAATCAACATTAGAAAAACCAAAACAACAATTTGTTTCAGAGAGCAATGAAGAGAAAATTTATCCAAGGAAGAGTCAAATTTGACTGGACCATTGCACAACTCACTAGCACTCAAAAAGCAATCAGATTCAAGGGAGCTAATGGGTACAAACTTCTTTATACTCGTAAGATTTATAATTTGAGTATAAAGTGGGGCATTTATGACTTGAAAGATAAGCCAAAAAAGCATATATATCCACCATACCCTAAAAATCAAGTAATTGGAAAGCAATGAAAAGATACATAAAATATATCTAACAACAAAGCATTAAAGTGAACAAAAGGGAAAATACATAAAAAGGTCTTGCACCCCTCATATGGTTCACCAAGTACAACTTACTTCCCAAAGAAATGGATATTATTAGTTAAATATAAACTTGAACACTCATTTCGTTAATCCGAAGGACATAAAATTAGGCTTTGGAAGAGAATATTCTAAACAAATCCTAAGGTAACACATAATAAAATGAGTCAAATTATTTGCATCATGATGTAATTAAACAAATTATTTGCATCATGATGTAACTAAGTGTACCATGGTCTTAGGAAGGGAAAATAACTAATTGGAATGGATTTGTAGAAAGGTAACAAGTGTAAAATTGTGAGAAGATGAAAAATGACTACAATATTAAATACACTTCCTCTCTCCAAGGTTATAAAGATACAAGGTCCTTATCACAATATTTTACTTTTATCTCATACTATATCTCTATTCCTGCACTCCACTATACTACAATTGTAAACCCTTATGTTTGTTACCTCTTGTACAACAATTGTAGCTCCTATTGTAGTGGATATCTCTCAAAAGTCAAGGCCTAAATAGAAGAAGTTTTCATGCAAAACCATGGAAACTAATCTAGATGACACCTTCTCTAAACTCCTTACCGATGTCATCTAGAACTAAGGCATTCACAACTATATACATGTGCCACTCATTGATATCAACCATAAAATCCCTAAGGCTTACCCTATTATAATCTATAGCCCAAAATTACATACCACAACATAGCAACATATTATAAAATAAAATTAATGCATGGAGATAGTTACCCGACTTTGCTAAACAAGAATAATGGGTTCACATCATTTTGAGAAAGATCCATGACAAATATTTCTACTTGTATCAACCTTACTAGATCATAACGGAGGCTATTCAGAGTATGAAAGAGTTGTATGCCCATAAGGAAGTGCCACCAAAGAAGGCCATAAAAGATGTAGAGGTCACTAAATTGACTTGAGCCATATATGATGATAGGAGTTTAGATGTCACAAAAATTAAAAAAACCCTACTATAAAGCATGCAACTATGAGCGTCACATATAAGTTATAATACAAAAACATGGAGGATTCCACCACCACAATATCTATTCATGTAGTACATCAGACAATGGTGAAGAAGAAAGACATTGATCTCTGTGAGGAGAATTTGGGAATTCTTTTGTACTCATTCAAAAATTACTCATAAAGAATAGCCTTTTTGATAGGAAGAACACTAAGAAGCAATTCCCATTTCCTACTTGTGGTTTCATTGACTTCAATCCACTTGAACTCTATTCCATATGAGTTCCCACACTACCTCTATGTATAGGGCCCCTATACATAAGTGAGAAAGAATCTAGGATGACAATAGGGTGTGATAGGGTTGTTCATTAAAAAAAATGATTTGGGTTTAGGTGAAAGTTATTTGATATGTATTTGGAATATAATGTAAATCTAATATCAATAAAAATATATATTAAATAATTATTATAAAATATCATATAAATATATTAAATCAAGAAAGCACCAAACATTAAAATTGATCATAAACTCATATTGAATTCTAAAAGGCGCCGGTGGCAATAGATAACGGTAATCATTGAATATAAAATGTATTGAGAAACCAAACTATACAAACAATCCTGACTATAATAAATACTAGACAATCTGAAATAGAAAGGCGATAAAATTGTCAATGTTAAGTGATTGCAATCTCTTAATCTGCCGTCATTAATTATCCCAGAGATAAGTTGAAATGCTCGGTCATGACCAATAATTATTAACATGAGGAGAACGATCATAAAGAAGACAAGTCTATATCGATTGAAGTTAAAGAACTCAATCGTTGTCCAAAGTTTTGCAAGTAATTAGTTGTATTTGCATTTACTATAATCAACATTGATTATATTAGTTGATATATCTGTAAAGACGACCTAAGTCTGGTCTGTAACGTATTTATTGAACTCATAGCCTTCCCACTACTTACTTGTAAGGAATCAATCAACACAACGATCTTTCTAGACAAAGATCAGAAGTTTATAAAATGGGAGTGATTGTAAATAAGGAGGAAATAGTCATCATAGTATATTTTGGGTATATAATTTACCAAAATCAGAACTAACATGCTGGAACCACAATTTGAAATTGCACCTTATATGGAAGGCATATAATAGCAGAGATCCACCCATTAGAAATTTCTTGTGATCATCTTCTTATATCAACAAGTCCATTATACATTCCCATTCAAGACTCTAAACAATTTTGACTCATTAAAGTGTGAAATTAGAGAAATTCCTAAAAAGGGACACTACAGTGGTATCAAAATATTGCAATTTTATAGTTATATTCTATAGTCCAAAGACGAGACATTACAGTACCCAAAACAAGAAGGTGGAACTGTCAGAGAGAGGGAATCAACATCATTAACAAGACTGGAGTGCTGACAATGGTGAGTCACAACAACCAGAGGCTGAAGAAAAATAGGAACAGTAGCAGTCGAAGAAGAGTTAACACCACCAGAGGGGACTGAATCAACAAGAAGTGGATTCATAACCACTAGGACATAAGAGGTCATAACATGAGGAGAATCACCCAAGGGGGACATCAAAAATCTAAAGAGTGTCATTAGAGGAAGATTCAGTAGCAAGGATAGTCAAATGATCATCCTTTGCATCCTTCCACCAAGTGGCAACACTCTTACAACGCAACAAAGAATTGTCAGTGGCCAAATGACTCGTAGAGAAGGATTGTCGACATCTGAAGGGGAGGCCCTCAAAATCTAGCGATTGGGTTCATGGCCTATCCCAGACCATGAGAACCACACCACCTGGAAGGAATGTGGAGATGTAAAGGTCAACCAGAATGCGAGCACAAGTAGAACGACTCACCTCATTCATAGCTTCATCCACCTTTAAAAAATTTCCAATAGAGTTGTGTATGGCCTCAAAACAAGAATTATGCCAAAAATGAAGGGTAAAATTTGGGAGATGAACCCACACGGGATGCATGTTGAGTGGTTCAATAAGAGGGTTAAAGTAGACTGTCTAGGGTTTGGCTGATAGAGAATGATTGCCCCACAACCACCAATTGCTCAATATGAAATTTTGTTCATCCTCAAAAGTAAAAACAACAATAAAAACCTTTTGCACAAGGAAAGAACTGGATGGTACAAGAGACATTGGTTTACAAGACTTCGAGACCTAGTAGTGCATATTTGGAAGGGAGGGCTAGTAACCATAACATATATAAACCAACCTACCTTTTTGGTAGAAATCCACATTATCCACAAGTTTTGAACCATAAAATACCACAGGGGAGGTCTCGGAACAAGTAATGGGATGTGCTTTCACCTTTGAAGGAGCAAATTTAGCAGCCTAAGCATAGCTCATTTCAGCACCAACAGGAAGAGGGTCAAGCCAAAGGGTCAATCCTGAAAATTTCTTGAATCTTGGTTGTGTTGTCCAAATTTTCCATCCTATGCAATTTGGCCTGTTTTCCCCTGTCATTCATACTCACTCTCTGAATTTCTTGCTTTCTGCTCTTTCCCGGGGTTTGTGATTTTTAAATCCTGTTTTGCCGCACGAAAAATGGTCATGTCCCTTTTTGAAGTTATGTCTCAGCTCATCGCTCTGTCGCATCAGTTTTTATGTCATGTCCTTATATTGCGCGACTGCGCGACGAGTTGTAATCGAGGGTCATCGCGCAATCGCGAGCCGTTTATGAAGAATTCCGCTCTGTCTGCGAGTGCGCGACGAGTTGTAAATCATGTTGTCGCTCACTCACGATCTATTTTTGAGGAGCTCTGATCTATTTGCGAGTGCGCGACGAGCTGTCTGAGAAGGGGAATCGCGCAGTCGCGAGGCCTTGTCAAAGTCAGGATATGAGCTCGCGGGTGTGCGATGAGCTGAACAAGGGACGCGTCGCTCAGTCGCACAGACAGTTTTCACAGTTGATATGGGTCTGCGACCGAGCGACCAAAGGGACTGATCCTCATCGCTCACCCGTTGATGTTTTGGGGTGATCGGAGATGAGCTCGCGAGCTTGCGACGAGCAAAGAGGAATGGTCATCGCGCAGTCGCTAAACGATAAAGATCAAAGGAAAGTAGCTCACGAGTGAGTGATTGAAGAAGGAGAAGGTGTCGTCGCGCACTCGTAGCAAGGGGTAAAGTAAGATTTTAAGGCCTGCGAGTTTGCGACCAAATAAAAAGACGGATGCCGTCGCCTACTCGCACATGAAATAAAAACAGAGTAAAGGGTTGTGCGAGTATACGATCAGGCAGAGGGTGCAGTGAGGAAACAAATGTCGCTCAGTCGCCCAGAATAAAAAGTCAGTTCAACGTAGCCTACGACTGTGCGATGATTGGGTAGAGGAAAGTTTTAAGATCCTAGGTTGTTCAGTTTGCAGATGAGAGATGTTTTTCTCGGCTTGCAGGGTTTCAAAGTTTCGTCAGAGTATTCTAAATCACAGAATTATGTATAGAATAGTCTGCTGATATCTGAAATAGATTGTTTCAATATCAGAAAACAGAAAAAGAGATTCAGTGTGCGACAGGTCAAGGAGCAGAAATATCATATATTTTTCTCAGACGGTGGAAAGATCAGATTTTAAAAAAAGGATCAGAGGTTGCAGTTGATAAAGTTTGCTGAAGAGTTATTACATTTCAGAGACTTGTGTGACTCTTCTAGAGGGATAGGACTGTTTCTAAGAAGGGGCATTTATGTTGATATTTCCTGGGTATGACTTTTGGGTCGCCAAGTTGCTTTTTTGCAGACTTTTGAAGAGTTAGACGGTGGCTGGACAGGCGAAAATCCGATCAAGAAGTTATTGCTCTCCAAAATGCAGTTGGCTAAAAAGCATAAGTATGAGTCGAGGACTCATTTTTGAACAAGAGGTTCATTTTTGTAAAGGAGAGAAGCCCACTTTTGCAAGGAAGTCATCTTTTCTCAGAAAGCCATCTGTGGTATTTGTTATACCCTCTGGTTCTTCTACTCTTTGTAATCTCCCATTGATGAT
>MU223333.1:148161-170409 GCA_018584345.1 Thuja plicata | reverse complement strand
AATTGGGGTTCCTAGTCCCTCTCACTTTCTGTGCTTTTGTGTGTTACTGTGTCTGATCTGATTTTAGATGTTTTGTGGGTATACTACAACCCCTAGCAGTCTTGTCTCATTCCTACACCTAGTTGCAAAAAAAGATGTTTGTTTGCAGGTCATAGGTCGAGTCCTTTGTTCAGACCCTCATATGAAATACTTATGCAAGCCTATCTAGTGAGTTGTGACTTATTAGACCTGATTCCTCTATTGGTTTCATTCCTCTATACTGAGATCCAAACCCTAATTTCAGTGTATCACCTAGTAGGTAGTTTGCTTTCAGTTATTTCCCTTTCCATGCAATCCTTCTAACCCTTTTCCCCTCAAGTTTACTTTCCTGTTTAAGAGCAAGCTAAGGTGATTATCCAAGAGGAACCAGCCTAGAATCTGGAGGTCTCATCTCGGTTAGCAGAGGTCCCACAACCTTGAGATGATTCCCTTGTTATACTGGATTATCAAGACCAAGAGAGCTTGAGATCAGAGGCGCAAATTCAGTGTATAACAGGTTGTAAGCTCTACATGCAAGAAGCCCCACTATTTCACCAAGGCTCAAGATAAGAAACTTTCCATTGAGAAGCATGGTAGAGAGTGACCCCATGGCCGAGACTTGAACTTTGGTTGTAGGCACTACATGCAAGAAGCCCTACCATTTCACCAAAGGGTCAAGCTAACTTCATGATTGGTGTATCATGATTTCCTTCATATATTTTTACTTATATTGAATATTGGTTGGTGTAGATATGTGTAATTTCTACTGTTACATTTGATTTATCATGTATGACTGATTTATCATCATTTTGTGTGTATGTTGAGTGTTTTCAACAAAATGTTTTTTTTGGTTTTGAAAATATGGGAGCAAAGACAAGACACTTGAACTATTTGACATAATACCTCAAAGAGACATGCTCACATGGAATGAAAAATTGCAAGATATCCAAAAAATGGATTTGTGGGGAAGGTAAAAGCCAGTCTCAACATCATTTATCAATATTCTCCCAGTATGTGCTGATATGGGAGCTATTTGATATAACACCTAAAAAATACGTGGTTATGTAGATTGCAATGATTACAGACAATGCATATTTTCCAAAAAGGCATAAGAAAACTTTCAAGGAAATGTAATTGGTAGGCCTAAAGAAAAATTCTACAACCTTCACCAACATCCTCCCTGCTTTTTGACATGGCTTGAATAGGGGTCAACTCTAATATTAGGTAAAAAATTAAAAACCAAGCAAATAAAAACAATACTATTTTTTCCATTTTGGTAGGAACTTCGTTGCTCTGTAGCTCTATATGAATGCGTGATTAGATGTAAGTCATTTTATTTGCAATATGGTTTGGATTGGAATTAAGGGATTTGGGATTATGAGTAGGATGGTGGATTGGGATGAATAGATTTGGATTATCATTAATGTTTTAGTTTTGGTATAAGGTTTGGGTTTAGCGTAGGTTTATGATTTCGATATGGATTACATTTATGATTTTGACGTTGATATTGGATTTCTCTAAAGGTGAGAGCTTAATTTTGATAGTGATAATAAAGAAAAGTATTTTTTTTATGGATAAAGAAAAGTATGATGTTTGATGGATGGGTTATAAACCTTAGGGAGATGTATTAAGGGGTGTGGGATGTGTTATTTTGACTTGATTTAGAGAATTTAATGTAGGCTTCTAACATTGGCAAGAGGATTTAATTGATAACAAATGTATTTTGGAATTTTGTTAGATTTTATAAATATTTATTTTTGAAAAAATACATGTCTCACACATGAAGACACCAATATTGTGAATAATCTAAATTTATTTAAGTGGGAGTGTGAATGATTGTGAGATCACAAACTTATCTAGTTATGATGTGCAACATCCACATTGATGCACTAGCCTTCTTTTATTGTCGAAGACAACTCTATGTAATAAAGGGAGAGCGTACATGACCTATACAATTAATTTTATGGGTTTGATGTGAGCAACTTATTAATATCTTGTGATCAATGCATTACAATCAAACCTAACTTACGGGTCTAAACTAGGAAGTTACAAGATGATTGGGGATTTCCTTTATAAAACCAAAAGTATTTGAGGATAATATGTGGGAACACTAGGTGTATCTATAAGAATGTGGTTGCGGTCAACCCTTTTGACTTCACCTTGTTAACTCAAAATGCAAAGCAATGTTGTGCCAAAAACAATAACACTCCTTTTGAGGTGTTTGTTTTGATTCTCCTCTCAATTTTTATATCCCACTAGAACACATGGGTTTGACTCACCCTCTTGGTGATGAAAGCTAAGGTAGACCCACTAGAAGAAATAAAGAACAAGTGTCCTTGATCTCTAATATTAGCTTGTAGCTCAAGAAGATAACATACACCTTAACTCTCATAGGTGCCAATACAAACATAATAGGATAAGGCAATTCTTTTAAGGATAGCCAAGATCACCTTTTGGTGGGAGGAGAGAAAATCACATCGTAACGCCCTCATAAGAATGACAAATAAATTTTCTTTACCCTTAAAAATGATGCGTGGAACTAAACTAGTAGGGAAAAGAGCTTAAGGTGATTGAACAAAAAAAACTTGTTAGTATTTTCTTATACAATTTAGTACCAAAAAGTTACACATATGGTTAGAAAAAAAACTACGGGAAAATTAAAAATAATTACAAAGTGCAAAAATTGATAGAGTGGAAAATATATGAAAACATAGAGTAGATATGATAAAGCAAACTAGAAATAATGAAAGAAATTTCAACCTTTACTAGTTTTTATCTACACATATATGGATTGTCTTGGAGACATTAATAAAAATTTGAGTGTACATTGGAGAATTATATGAAAATAAGGTATAGTATAATGCGATCTCTTTGAGAAAAGTATGGAAACCTACAAAATAAAGAATGATGAATGCTTAAATAAATAGATTAGTATATTAGGATACTAATAAGATATACAAAATTCAAAATGCAATATATAAATTTATTGTTGTTGATCAAGCCAAATAACTGAGAGGTGGGGTTCAATCAGCTATCAACAAACAATTTCCTTTAGTTATGTTAATCTAGTAAATATTAAAGCAATCAGAAACTTGTAACAGATATAAGCATGAAAGCAGAGAATCATCAACACAATGAACACCATAATTATGTGGAAACCCAAACTGGGAAAAACCACATAAAAGCTAATTCTATTGAAATGAACACCGGTTAAGATGATTTTTACAAGGGCTCACGGTCAGTTTTCTCACTGTTGTTTGGCTCACTGTCGGTTGGGATATCTACCCAAAAATAAGAAAGGATAACTACCGATATAAATAGGCTCACTACCAATACAAATAGGCTCATTTCTAGAATATAAGAAATGAAAGTTGAATCAACCATTGAAATCACTGTCATTGATACTTTGAAATACAAAAATGATATAGCGGTCTGCTACCGATTACATCAACTCATATATACATCAACACACATAACTTCCCTTTTCAGATTCTCTTTCACTTTACATATATTCAAATGCAAGCATACAACAACAAGTAAATTCACCGCTCTCTTATACCATCTCATGCCAACAACAAAGTCGGCCTAATCCAATTTGAAATAGGTCACACCAAAACATTCCCGCGGTGGTAAGGAATGACATATGGACCACCCCGCTCAATACAACATGTTTTGCACATAAAAACATGCTACACCATCACCAAGATCTTTGGTACCAACATATAGGATCTATACATTACGAATGCATCGACTGAAGCACAACAAAAACTTATAAGATAGGATTGAACCCAAAAAAATGATCCACAATATGTTGCCCAAAAGATGGAACCAACACCAACACAGATAAGAGTAAATATTTAAGGAAAATTATTCGGTGCATCCGTTTACTGAAGCACTAAAACTACCAATCCCTATCTATGCATCAGATATGTTAATCTCAATGACAACCATTAATGACAACAAAAATTATAGCATCAACTTCACATTCTAACAATCTCCCCATTTGTCATTGATGGAAACATTATCAGTAAAAAAGTGAACAAATCACTGTCAAAAGATATCATCATCAAAGTTCTCTACTCTCCATTGTTGTTCTCCCCCTTTGAAAATAATGACAAAGGGGAAAACTCCATGTCCATTCATTGCTTTCTACAATCTACAAACAACATTTGAGTCCTTTCTGGACTTGAAACCTTTCGGTTGTTCAATGTAAACTTCTTCCTTCAGTCCTACATTAAAAAATGTTGACTTAACATCCATATGATAAACCTTGAGGTTTTTAAATGCTCTGAATGATAAGAATATCTAGATCGCCTCTATTCGAGAAACATGAGCATAAGTCTCATCAAAATCGATTCCTTGTATCTGACTATAACCTTTGCAAACCAATCTTGCCTTGTTTCTTATTACCTTACCATTTTCATCTAGCTTGTTCATAAATATCCATTTTGTACCAATCACATCCTTGTCAACCAGTCTTGGAACAAGTTTCGAAGTCGTATACTTCTCTATCTAATAAAGTTTTTCTTTTATTGATCTTATCCAATTATGATCATTACAAGCTTCTTCTACAGATTTAGGCTCAATTCCTGAAAGTAAACACAACAAAACTTGCTCTCATATTTCTCTACTTCATGTAATAATGCCTCTATGCTTACCACCAATAAGATGATTCTCAGAATGATTTCTCTGTACATACCTTGGTGTCTTAGTGTTATATGTCAGAGCCTTCCTTGTCTCTTCATCTTCTTTCTTGTCTTCTTTTCCTTTGTCCTCTGTATCAGATTCATATTCAAGGTGTTTCTTAGGAGTTTTCTAAAAATCTTCATCAACCTTCACATTGGCACTTCCAACAATCTTATTCAATCTCTTTTTGTAACACCAGTATGCTTTTCTCTTTGTAGAATACTCAAGAAATATACCTTCATATGTTCTGTTGTCAATCTTTCCAAGATTGTCCTCATCTCTCTGAATGTGGCGTCTACTTCCAAATATCTTAAAATATTTCACTGTAGGTGCTCTCCCATGCTAAAGTTCGTATGATGTCTTTCAATACTTCTTCTGATAAAGAACTTTGTTTAGTGTATATACAACCGTATGAACTGCTTCTCTCCAGTAAACTTCTGGGAAACTCATATCCTTGATCATTGTCCTTGCTGCTTCCTATATTGTCTGTGTAAGAATTTGCCTAAGGCAAAGAATGAAAATTCCAAGATCTAGAAGCTCAATAGATAGCACAAGAGAGACAAATATGATATGATCAATGATCAATAATAAAAATACAATGAATTTTGTACAATGTAGATGTTCCTAAATATATAGGCAATGCATGATAGCTAGGATTGATGCAAGAGATAACCTATCAACTAGACAAGGTGTAATCACATGTTCACCAAAGGTAGGTGGACCATCCTCTATTGTACAACAAAGTATGTGCAAATGTGTGCAACAATGAGAGGATGATAATGTGATAAGAGAATTAAAGGTGCATCTCACACATAAAGCGGAAGGAGATAACAACTAGCTCCACCTAAAGAGGAATTCTCCTACACCATGTGCTAAAATTAGATGAAAAATCCTAAGTGTCTCATATGAAAACTACAATGAAATGCATTATCCTAAGTAAGCTTAAGTAAAGTTTAATTAGGAATATTTAATTACACCCATAGTCTCAGTCATCCTTTCCACTAAGTCATTTAATTGTGGTGTTCTAGCCACTGAAAGCTATCTTTTAATACCATGTTTCTCACAAAAGTTCTTAAATTCATCAAAAGTAAACTCTCCTCCTTTATCAGATCTCAAACAATTAGTTTTTCTACCACATTCATTCTCAACTCTTGCTTTAAAAATCTTGAATTTCTCAAATGCTTCTGATTTCTCTCTTAGAAATGCAACCCGAGACAATCTGGAATAATCATTAATGAAAAATATGAAATATATCTCACCTTGTAGGCTTCTTTTTCTAGTAGGACCACACTAGTCAGTGTGCACTAGATCCAACAAGTCGGTAGATGAATGATCTTTTTCCTTGAACGACTCCCTTCTCTGGTTTTCTTCCTGACATCCTTTACATATAATATTGTTTGGTTTACATAGTCTAGGTAAGTCTCTTACTGTACATGATGAACTTATTCTTACCAAATTTTCAAAGTTGATGTGGCACATCCTCCAATGCCAGAGCCATCTGTCATCAATCCGAGATAGTAAACATCCTTCTATAGCTCCTTCAATTTGATGCATGTTCCTTCCTATCCTTTTACAAACTGCAATCATTGTTCTAGATCTCTTCTGAATCTCACAACCTTCATTCTTGAATACACCATCATATCCATTCTCACACATTTGTTCAACGCTCAAAATATTATGACATAAACCGTTCACATAATAAACTTTGTCAGTGTTATACTTCCCATAAAAAGTAATAGAACCTCTACCAATAATATATGTTGTGTTATCATCACCAAATCTAATTGGACCACCATCATACTTCTCATGTGTTACAAATTTTATTTTATCACCTATCATATGATTTGAACAACCACTATCAATCAACCTTTCATTCTTGTTCCTCCTAACATACAAAGTCGTCTCAGAATTATCATCAATTTCTAGGAAAATGTTAGAAATATCAAATCCAACTTTTTCTTCTTCTTTAGCATAGAATAAGAAATCCTTTATTTATGACTCATCATCTAAAATACTAACATCTTCATTAACATAGTAATCTTTCTTATTGAACTTATTATACTTCTACCTAGGACCTTTCTCCGGGCACCTAATAGCCAAATGACCAATCTTTCCACATCTAAAATATTTAAGGGGTAACATACCTTTGTATTTTCGAGTACCTTTCTTCAGCTTCCTTACAAAGTTCACTTCCATCTCATCTGAATTGACATCTTCTAGACATTCCTATGACTTTGTGGCTTTAAATATTGTCTCATATATGCTGCTGTCTTTTCCAGATTTTCTCATCGTACATGTGATTAGGGGCCAACAAGTGTCTTCTTGTAAGATTCTTTGGATCATAAACTTTCTCAATCGCCAAGATCTTGTCACTATAGCTTTCCGGAGGGTAAAAGCACAATAATATGTCACCCTTTTACAAAGGAAAAGGTTAACAACATCAAAACTGTAAAACGTCAAGGGCATAAAAGTCACAATTCTGTTGAGAATTTGAAGATGATGTAAACTGAAGAAATGTGTGAAATAGGATGAATTATATGCCTATAATTTTTTCTAAAAAAATTGAACCAAAATTAATATATTTTTTGAATTTTTTAGGTCTATTTTTCATTTCCTAAAAAATACTGTAAATCGAGGAGTTTACTTCCCGCCAAATCATTATAAGTAAAATATTATTTTTTCCTCCAATTTCAGAATATATTTTAGATGACATGTATAGCTAGTGCAGAAAAAAAGAAAGAAGAGTTTTCGATCTATAGTTTTCCCATTATAAGTTTTCAAAGTTGAAATTACTTGAAATCAATAGTTTTTGTCTCCTGCCACTTTTCCCCTATCAAAACTATACCAAAAACCAAATAAATTACATATTATTGAAGAGAACTCTCTTGTCTAGTGTTTTCTATGATTTTAATTTTTTTTGAATTGATTTATCATTTTTTTTTATTTTCTGAATCAACGACTGCTTGACTGTTAAAATACCTACTTTCAATATTTTTTAATTAAAATAGACTATATGTCTAATCAAAATACTATAAAATATATATGAGGATATTCTTGACTCTGATCTCTACAAAAGGGTATTTTTGTATTTTTAAAAAAATATCATTAAAAAGACTAGGAGTTATTGAAACGTCACTTTTTCTGAACTATTTTTTTATTTCTATGGTAATTGGACTCAAAGTGGTATAAAACATATATTTAATAGACATTTCCAATTGGAAAAGTTAAAGAACTTATCTAACTTAGATAGAATGAATCTAGCTAGACTATATGTTTGACCAAAATTAAGTTTTAGTTAGAAATACTAAAATTCAGCTGTGCTGATAAGTTCTCCTAAAAGGTGACATATTATTGTGCTTTTACCTCGGAAGAGACATCAAGATTTTTTCCATGACATCTCCATCATTAATGTTTCCTCCTTGACTCTTGACTTCATTTACTGCATTGTCAACCCTCTAAAAATAACTTATAATATCTTCACCTTCTTCCATCTTTAGATTCTTCTAACGATGCCTAGCTATTTGCTTCTTAGACAACTTAACTCTATCACTTCCTTCATTAATATCTTTTAATTTTTTTCCAAACTTCACAAGCAATATTCAATGTAATAACCTTAGCTAGCTCAGTTTTTTATAAAGCACTAAAAATCACATACCATGTTTTTCATTCTCCTCATAGACTGTGATTTCTTCTTGAGTATTGAGGCCAATCTGAGGAACAACATACTTCATCTCCACATTCTTCCAAGCAATGTACCTGATCCAGATCACGTATCCTCTCATTTTCTCTTTCCATGAACTGTAGTGGGATCTATCAAACATAGGAATGTTAGGTTTATGCGCCATTGGATCTACCTCAAGCGGTTAAGCTCTCTCCAATGAACCAAAGATCTGATACCAATTGTTGAATAGGCTAAATAACTGAGAGGGGGGTTGAATCAGTTATAAATAAACAATTTCCTTCAATTATGTTAATCTGGTAAATACATAAAGCAATCAAAAACTTATAACAAATATAAACATGAAAGCATAGAACCATCAACACAATGAACAAAATAATTTACGTGAAAACCCAAATTGGGAAAACCCACAAAGAAGCTAATTCTCATGAAATGAACACCAATTAAGGTGATTTTTAAAAGAGCCCATTGCCGATTTGTTGACTATTGTTTGGCTCACTGTTGGTTGGGCTAACTACCCAAAAATAAGAAAGGCTAATTGTTGATACAAATAGGTTCACTACCAGAATATAAGAAATCAAATTTCAATCGATCATTAAAGTTACTGTCACCGACACTCTGGAATACAAAAATGATATAACAATTTGTAACTAATTGCATCAACTCACATACACATCAACACACAAAACTTCCCTTGTCAGATTCACTTTCACTTCACAATTCTCATGCAAGCATACAATAACAAGTAAATTCCTCGCTCTCTTATACCATCTCATGCCAACAACAAAGTCGTCCTAATCCAATCTGAAATAGGTCACACCATAACATTCTTGTGGTGATAAGGAATGAAATGTGGACCACCTCTCTCAATACACGATGCCTTGCACATAACAACACACAACATCGTCACCGAGATCTTCGATACCAACATATAGAATCTGTGTTACAAATGCATCAACCAAAGCACAACAAAACTTCCAAGATAGGACTTAACCCAAACAAATGATCCACATTATTTTTCACAACTAATGGAACCAACATCAATAGGGATAAGAGTAAATATTTAAAGCACATCATCCAGTGCATGCTTATACCGAAGATTAAAACAACCAATCCACATCTATGCATAGGATATTTTTACTTCAATGACAACCATTAATGACAACAATAGTAATAGCATCAAATTCACATTCTAACAATTGCAATACAAGTTTTATATTTGAGAGTAGATTATAGTAATCACATATTACACTACATGAAAATGGACAACTGTTGCAAAGTAGATACATCAATGGAAACTTAATTTATACTTACAAATTAGATTTTAGGAAAAGTTAAAACTATTCAATTAGGCACTCAAATATGTTGGTGCAACATCTACTACAATTCTACTATTAAAATCAAGATTGAAAAAATGTCTAAAATTGTGAAAATGTGAGATTTAAACTATGGGGTTAGAGGCATAGTTATCTATATGGCTTCTTGTAGTAAAGGGATTAACTTTAATTAAGTAAATAGTTATAGTTTATCTAATTAATATTAGAATAATTATTAGACAATTTAATCAATATTAGAAAAAAAAATATTTAATTAATTTGGGTATCTCAATATGAATTAATTATCGACAAACAAAATTGTCAAGAGAAAATTTTAGGTATCTATAGGAATCATTAAAAATAATTTTGGTCAATCTTTTATTTAAAAAAGGTTGAGAATTCTAGTTTATTTCAAATAAATTGTTAAATCCAATTTGGTAATAATGCCATAATAAGCTAAAATTATTTCAAATAATTCACTCTACATTTTGTTAGTGATAGAAATTTTGAGATATACTATCATTTAAGGAATTGAATGCAACTCAAGATATAAAATTGTAGTGGTGAAATTTGGATACCCATGTCATTTCTCATTTAGTTTTGTGCCTATTTTGGGGGAGCATCTTAATATATGTTCATATCAAAAAATGATAGAACCTTGTGTGAAGTTGGACTCATTCTTCCAGTGTTCATCAATAACATAGAACTTTCTATACATTTACCCATGCCCATATACTTAGAAGTCCCTCATTTAGCATGACATATATGATTCTACACATACCTAGATAGACATTCCCCATATAACCATGACCACTCACCTAAGCAAGATTATTTTTGCGGTCATAGGGTTGACCCTATAGATGTGGATTTGTCCCTTTCCTCCCAACAATTTAAATTTAAAAATTCATTTTATTCCACTTATTTTGCTAGCCATTTTAAGTTAGCTAGATACATTTCTTGATTATTTGATGTTATGAGCATGTACTTAAAGAAATTTCAATTGCATATATTTACGTATCTCTACCATCTTAGATTCATTCAATGATCAATTTAGAGAGAAACACTTCAACTAGGTGCACTAAAAGTAATAATAAAACTACATATATCGTTCTAAGGTTTTTAGTTGCTATCTTCGATCTTTTACACACTTTTGGGGGTAATCTAGGAGAAAGTTTCCCCTTATGACATAACTACACTCTCGTAAAGGTATTTTTCAATACCATTAATCTCAAGTATTATAAATGATTACAATAAATATAAAATAATTAAGTGAGTGATAAAGTAAAGATACATATTGAGTGGGGTCAAATCTATATGTAAAAGACAAATCAATAGACGTGATTAAAAAATCCTAATCTATTGAGTCAAGCTTAGAGAAAATTTAAGTGTAGTGCAAAAACCCAAATAATATATACTAAAAAAAAGAGACATTTCTAAATAAAAATGTTTTAAAATTTAATATTCTACAACAAATTATTCAATCTTAAATCATATTGTATCTTCTTCTAAATCTATGTCGATGGTGCTAGTAGTTGTGAATCTATACACGTATCTCTATCTAGAACATCTGGTTCTTCATCTTTATCACAAACACTATATTCTTATATACGTCAATATCGATTTATTTTTCTCATTCAAAAAGATCATTTAGATTTACTATTAATGAACTCTTATCCATTATATTTATTTTAACATTGTTATATAACTATCTATATCCACAAATCTTATATATTAATTAAAATTAATTTATTCGAAATTATAAATCAAGATGAAACTAAAAAGGTAATTTTCTTTAAAAATATATAATTGTCTTTAACACATAAATGGCATTATACTTAATAGTCAATACATTCCTTGTAACTATTGAAGGTATTTAATAACAATCATCACTTGAAATAGGCACCACTAATATTTTATGAAATTTCTTTTACATTTGATGAGTCAAAAGTTTCTATACAATATGAAATCTACCTATATTTTCAACGTGTAAAATGACAAGCACTTTCATTTTGTGTCAAGGGACTTTCTTACTTTATGAGATTCTCTTTGATGTTATAACTTCTAAACTCCTTGAATTTTAATTTCTAAACTCCTTGAATTTTTCCACTTCATAAAACGACAACTTATGTAATTTTAAGACAACATAAAACATCTCCTTCCATATCCACATAATATTATAAAATGATAAGTTATGGAATGTCTAATTGGGCATAACATGAAAATAACAGTTTGAATGTTGTTTTGTCTTATAAATTGTCTTGAACTTTTGGATTTTATTGTCCTGTTCTTTCATTTAATAGAAGTCTAAATTCTTTGTATGTGAATGAGACTTGGTTTGAAATAACAAATCATAAAACATTTAAACTTTTAGATAATACAAAGTAGTAACAATCAGTCTCATTTTATAGATCGTACTTGGAAGTATACAAAATAATGAATAAGTGATTTTAATGATATTTATTTAAAAATAATATTTTATTAAATTAAATAATATAATAGTTTATTAATAATAAATGGTAATAATAAAATATAAAACATAGATGATAAACATTAATAATATTTGATTGTGATAGAATATTATATATTATTTGTAATAAATTAATATGAAAAAAGTATTAGTACTTGCGTTATGTTTTGTTATGAAAAATTTGAAGATATCAAGATGAGATTCAGAGGAAGAATAATATTCCTACAAAATATTTATAGAAGAGGAAGGATGAAAAATAGTACAATCTTGGAGAACAAGACACCAAATGAAACATCAAAACAATCCTCCGAAATTTGCCTCAGGAGAAAATAGAGTTCTTGTGGGAAATTAGCAAGGGTTTGATAAACATTGGAGAAGCCATGGAAGATATAACAATACAAACCTGAGGAGATAATAAAACAACAACATATGGTTTAATAGGCCAAACCCTAACTGGCAAATCCCAAGCTATGTTACAGGGGCAAATAGAATCCCCGTAGGACAAGGGAAAACAACAAAACAACAATCGGTCCCAATCGAGAAGATGAAAAAGAATAAATTCAACCTGAGCAGAGAGCATATAAGGGAAAACAGTGTCTTTGTTACTCGATCAACAACAATGTAACCCATCAGAGATAATCACTCAAAACTTCACGTTTTGGAAATCTGGAGTGGTTCTAATCATCCCATTCAAATCATCATAAAATGGCGGAATACTCATTTCCCCAACTAGTTAAGTATCTCTACCCTAGAAAGCAATTTCTTACTAACCATATGTAAGAATGAAGAAATAAAGCATGAAATTCTCTATGGCAAGCCATTATTTTTAAGGGTTACTATTTTCATTGTATTGATTGGACTCTAAATTTCAAACCTAGCTCATATAAACTGGGTAAATTTCTGAAATGGGTTAAGCTAGGAGTGCTCCCAGTAGAATACCATTATCTAGAAATCCTAGAGGTGATAGGAATTACTATAGACTCCTTCATAGCTTATGAAGGCCAAAAAAGGAATGACCTATCAAAAGAACTTGAAATTCTAATAAATATAGACCCAGAGACCAAATCTCTTGATCCTCTAAATAACTCAAAAAGGAAGTTAGTTTCTAAATCCAACTTTCTACAATGGGATTTTAGAAGAAAATAATATAATCTTCAAAAAAGAAGAAATGACTCATCAACCAAAAGAGTTTCCAAATAAAAATCAAAATAAATCTATCCCAATACCGAGAGTATCAATAAATTTCAATAAAAAAATTGGAGGGTTTATAGTGGAAACCCTCAGGGATGACCATAATTCAAAAACTTAGAAAATAAATTCCCTAGTCCGGATCCCATCTAGATCCAAAATAGAAAGGAAATGAGCAATAGCTACGAGTAAAAAAATCCCTCAACAACTATTAGAAGATGCATAAGCATTTTAGGTAGAGGTGGAAGAGCAGCTTGTCATTTTTTATCAAGTGGACAAACATCATAGAAAGAATCTTGGAAGAAATGGATATAGAGGGAGGAGAAAATGAGGAAGGAGATGGTGCAAGCAATACAATCTATGGAAGAAACAGAAATAGAGGAAGATCAATTGGGTATACTACAGACCTTCCTAGGCAAAGAAACTTCAGACTGTACAAAATTGGAAAAGAAAAGGGGGAGGAAATCCTTGGCAGAATGAAGGAAAAATGACGGGTTGGCAAAGGATCAAGCAAAGATCACAACATTAATTAATGTATGGAAGAGGAAGTTCCTTCCCAAAGAGCCATTAAACTAATAACTTGGAATGTCAAGGGCATAAATGCCCCTAACAAATAATGTATAATTAAGTGTTGTGTCTTCTCATTCAAGGTAGAACTGATAATGCTTCAAGAAACCAAACTAAACAAAGAAGAAGTAGAAATCTTAAAAAAAAGGATTATGGAGCCTAGACATGGTTGAGGCTGAAGGAAGTTCAGGAGGACTAGGAGTTCAATGGGATAAAATAATGTTAACTTTCAAAAAGTTAACAAACACAAAATTGGCAGAGTGATAGAGTCAAAAGCATAAGTAGTAATTTGAATTTCATCCTGATTAATGAGTATGGTCTCATACAAAATAATAATAATAATAATAATAATAAGGTATGGGAAGAAATTGAAGGACTTTTGGCCAATTTCCTTGAATTTAATTTCATACTAGGAGGAGATTTTAATGCTATATTGAACTTATTAGAGAAAAGTGGAGGAATCACAAAAGAATTACAATCCCAAATAGATTTCAACAACTGGGTTAGTCATAACAATCTAATGGAAATAAAAATAGACAACAAAACCTTCACATGGAATAACAGGAGAATGAGATTCAACAATATAACATAAAAGTTAGACAAATTTTTCTTTAGAGGCAACTTTTCAGACTTCAATTATAATTTTAATTTAGTAATCCTACCAAACTCTGGCTTAGATCACTTCCCTGTGCAACTTTTAATTAATTAAGAAATGAGACCCAAAATATGCCCCTTCAAACTTGAGAAAACTTTATCAGATTGGTAGAACAATGGTGGAGGGAAGACTGGTCGAACAATGGTGGAGGGAAGAAAAATTCATGGGGTCCAAGCTATTTTGTTTTGTATCAAAACTAAAAGAAATTAAAAAGAAAATATTGATTTGGAACAAAGAACAATTTGGAAACATCTTTGAATCAAAAGAAAAGATAGAAGAAGAGATGAATAATTTGAATAATGAGGTAATAAAAAAAGGCATGGATCAAGCAAGGTTCCTAAAAGAAAAAGAGTTATTAAGCAGATGAGAAGATATACTAGCCAAGGAAGAAATATTCTGGAGACATAAATCTAGAGAAATATGGCTTGAGGAAGGTGATAAAAACATAATTTTTTCCATAATAGTACCAAGTAAAGAAGGATCATAAATAGAATTACTAAGATTAAGAAGGAAAATGGTGAAATGATACCCATCATAAATAGCTAAGGAGGCAATGCATTATTACCAAAGAATACAAAATAATTGGGAAGGATCATATCTAAACGCTAAAAAATGAATAATATCAAACATCCTAAAGATTCTATCAGAATAGCAAAACAAGATGATGAAAGAAAAATTCACAAAAATAGAAATAGAGACAATTGTGAAATAATTATACCTAGACAAAGCCGCAGGCCTAGATGGATTCCCGACATGCTTCTTCCAAAATGCTAGCATTTTCTAGGCGATAAACTAGTAGAGGCTTTAGGAAATGTGAGCAGCTCAGGAAGAATCCTTAAAGAAATAAATAATACATTTATCACTATGATTCACAAAAAAGAAAATTCTTAAAATTTAGATGATTTAAGACCGATATCATTATGCAATACCATATATAAGATATTAGCAAAAGTCGTAGGAAACATGATAAAAAAATATTCTACCATAAATAATTACTGAAGAACAAACATGTTTTTGTTCTAGGGAGGTCCATATTTTATGGAGTAATTATAGTACAAGAAGTATTTCACACCATACAACAAAATCAAAACCCAAGTATGTTGATTAAACTAGATATTAAAAAATCCTATGATAAAGTGGATTTGTGGTTCTTATGTAAATGTCTAGAAGCCTTTGGCTTTGCGAAACAATGGATTAACCTCATTTTTTAGTGCATATCAAGCCCTCAAATCTCAATTTTGTTCAATGGAACTCCTGAAGGCTTCTTTAGTATATCAAGAGGGCTCAGACATGGTAACCCTATATCCCCCTCCTATTCATGATTATGGCTAGATCCTTAGGGAGGACCATCACAAAATACCAGGAAAGGGAAGATATTAGAGGTATAAAAGTAGCTAGTGGATTAGCACCCATCACACATCAGCAATTCACAGATGATACTATACTATTTGGAGAAGGAGAGAAAAAGAAATCAAGACAATTCAAAGAAATACTTAACTGGTATACAAGTGTTCGAATTAATAGGTATTGAGAGAGGGGTGAATCAGTCCAAACAAATAGTAAACAAATTCAACCACTGATCTGAATAACTACTAAATTACTTTCCAAACTACAAAGCATATAACTGATGCAAATACATAAAAGAAAGTAATATCAAGCATCCACAAATTAATCACACATGACACATATATTTTCTCGTGGAAACCCTTGTAAGAGGGGAAATAATACAGTGGGGATGACACCCACAAGCCCAATACTGCAGTAAATGAGTTTGCCATGTTAGGAACTACAAATACCCTTTCTGAGGGTTCACCCTGTTAGGAGTGACTAATACACTGTTAGGAGTACAATGATATCAACTATGATCTACCTCGCTAGAGGATTTCAAACCTCAATAAAGAAGTTACCATGTTAAAGGATTTACAAAAAAGAACATGCTAGAGTTCACCCAGTTAAGGTTTTGCTTGCTGACACTATTAGGGAACAACAATATTAGTGATTTGGATGTAGCATTGATTGCTTGTCAGATCCAATATTTTCTTTTTACTCTGTAACTGCTCTCTTCTCTACGTCTATCATCTTTGTTATCATAACCATGAATTGAAATCACAAAACCCTAATTGCATCACCCAAAACAACTCTTACAACTTACTACAACTTTTCAATATGAGAATTTCCCACTGTATAAACAATTTCCACCGACATAAAAATGATCTTCAAATTACTTTCCCGTGAAAGCACCATGTTTCAAAATCATAGTCTCGATGAAGAAAACTATTTATCATGACCGCGTTAGGTTAAGATAAGAGCTACAAGTTATATCTCCAAAGTTGGCAAACACGTTATGACTTCTCCAATCCAACACCTCAAATTTGACTTAAGTGTTTGCATCGATCTCCTAAATTTAAAAAAATTTAATGTGTAACCTTTATTCCACGTCATCGTATCATTAGAAATGATGGCACATACTTTACCGCTCACCGATCTGTGATCTACCGAGTGTAACTCAAGAACATAAGTATTTTATCTGTCTGTGACAATAAAAATCATCTCGTCAATCAACCAAATGAATTGTGGTTGGGACCACATTGAAATCCAAACATTTTAATGCTATATCTGTGACTGCTCCTCATAATTCCACTTCTACCATGATCGCCACCAAAGTGATGTTCTCACTGTCTACCAATCTTCTGGACTTAGCCAATTTTCAGCATTACTTTCTTACCGATAGTATCTTCAATTTACCTGTAGTATTTCATGGTTGTACTGACTTATTTGCACTGCACTAACTTAGTTTCCATAAAGGACAACCAAATAAGTGACTCCTGATGATTGCACCTCAATATCCATCACAATACCAATAATGTCCCAACACAATACCAAAAATCTCCCCCTTTGGCATTTATGGAAAATACATGCTAACTGATTACAATCGTGCAATCATTATATCAATATCAACTTATGAATCCCTATATATATACTCCCCATATATGCATATACTCCCCCATACATATACTCTCCCCTTGACAACAATGACAAAGGTACAAAAACTAAAATATATGTATATTTAAACAAATCTTACTTACATCCTGTCAAAGATCACCTTGAAGTTTATCTTCATTGAATCCAAGGATGTTTCCCATCCCTTTTGCAAGTATCCCATAACAATGATTTTCTCAATCAAACTAGAACCAATCTCTTCCATGCTATCTAGAGTGCTCATGTCGGATAAGGAAAATATGTATTTTTCCTTCTTCACATTAATGTAGGGGATAAGGATGATTGAAGTTCCAATAGAGTGAGAATTATATTCTCTATCTTATTTTGAATCTGCTTAACCTTGTGTGATATTTTTTTGACTTGACTAATTTAAGTAGTGACTGAACTTGACAAAGGATCAAGTTGACCGCTTAGGTTCTCCAACTCCTTTTGAGCTTCAGCTCTGCTTTGTTCCAAATCTTGAACAAAATCGGGATACCTTGATACTTTTGTAAATAATTGACCTGCCTTAGTCAATATAGCCTTAACTTCCTTTATCAAATCTGACAATTTGATCCTATCTGCAGTAATCTTCTCCATCAACTTACCTATCATCTTCTTTTCTAAGTTCTCCTATGCAAGCTTCACTGAAGTTGACTGCAAATTAGGGCTTTGATCTATAATTTCCTTGATAAGAGTATCCATCTGATCAATAGTAGTATCATTGTCATCATATTCTATCTCAGGCACTAACACAACTAGAATGTTTCTAGCTTGCCTTAATACTCTTTTCTTCTTCTTTGTTCTCAACTTGTCTCTTACAACCTTTGTCCTGAACTGTTATGAAAATTCTATCAATTCCTTACGTTTCAATTTGGTTATGTTGACCGGTGTGGTCGGTAATTCTTCTTCATCAACTTCCTCTTCTTCCACAGTCACCAGTTTTTGTCTCTTCCTTACACTTTTGTTTGCAAGGCTTAATTTTTTTCAGTCTCAAGTTCTTCTTCAATCTTTTTCCAAGTCTCTTCCTGCTTACTATCTACCGCTTTCTCCTCTTCCTTCTCATAAATCAATTCTTTCGTAAGTTCCATAGGTGATGGTGAGGATGAATCTTCTTTACCTGTAATATCTACAATTTCAAACTCATCTCCACCTGTTTGTGATAGACTGGTATTTTTTGTTCCAATGTTCTGCACCAAGTTAGGAACATCAAGAACAACATCCCTAATTAACTGATCTACAAAGAACATATCATCTCCCTTCATTGGTTCATTGAATTTTGCTTGAACTTGTTCTTCTTGTGCAACTATCTTCTTTATCTGTAGTATCTTCTTCCATGTCTCAATAGTCTCATTATGTACACCTTGTGTGTCATCAATTAGAAGTCTAGTTGCTCTGCTCTTAATTTTGAATTTATGTGTGTGAGCATTAATCATTATATTAGCATCTTCAACACGTAGTTTAGGTTGCACCTGGATTAGTTCTCTTTCCATAATCTCTCTGTCCAACTATAATGTAGTGCTCCATCTCGCATCAATCAACTGATATAGCTCATCAGGAATGCAAGAATGGATGTCTAAAGGAGTTCTGCAAAATTTGTGAAAATGATACATAATTGCATCTTATAACTTCTTCTTGTCTTTATCACTCCCCAAAGTGTATCTTTTGCCAATAGTAGAAAGTCTATCATTTTCCACAATACCTTTTGTAATATCATCAATGGAAGGGGTCTTCTTTGTCTCACAACTCTTTTGTAGTTCAAAGGAATTTTTGTCTGATTATGTCCCTTCTCCCTCATCCTCATTAGTTTCCTTATGAACATCCTTTACCTCTGTAGATTTTCTCTTCCTCTTGTAAGTTTTCTTTGGAGTAGAAATTCTTTGAATTTTCTTCCTTGATGATTCCACTTTAGACTTAACTTCACTAGCAGTTGGTTTTGTCTGTTTTCTCTTCACCTTAGCTTTAGTTTTGGTTGTAGCAATGCAAGATTTTCTTGCATCACTACTTCCAAACTTCTGCTCTAGGTTATATACCATTCTCCTTGTTTTCCTTTCAATGACCGGTTTCTTCAATTCCTTTTGAATTTTTGTAAATGCTTCATCATGGGTTCCGAATCTCTATGCTTGTTTGTCTAAGGGTTTTGACAACAACTCATCATCATGTAAAGTTACTAAATCACCCTCTACTTCATATCCCATAGGAGGAAGCCAATATTTCCTATGTTCCATAGCTTGCACAATACATGAATCAATGTCTACTAGAAAACAAATATCATTCTTGTACTTTTCTACAATGCTAGCTGGAATCCTTTATCGTTTATGCATCTTAGATTGGAAATCTTTGAAATAACCCCACATGACATTATTGAATTTATCACCTAATTATTTTATGAATTCACTTATCTGAATAACTATCGGTTTGTCCTTTGACCATGTAACATTTCCTCTACCAGGGAAGAATTTTTGAACATAGAAAAATGTACATACCAGTAGGGCACCACACTTGAATTATTATCTCTTATCTCTCTTTATCCTTTCCATATTTTTCAAGAACTAACTTTGATCATATCACATACATCATACATTGAATCATCTTTAACAATCCGATAGGCAACATGAATAGCACCACCAGGCACATTGTTAACTCGACTAGATTGGTAAACTTTATAACCTACCACCATGGATGCATAGAAATCTTCCTTGTCTTCAATATGATTTATTGTCATTGCTCTTTTGTCTTGTTTGAATTTAGTTAGTTTAGTAACTAGATGAGTTGCAATCATTCTCAATGTACATTCCAAACCTTATGCTCGAAATCCAGTAACCCTGTGAATCGTTATCTTCAAAATCTTGTGTGGTCTATCCCACCATATGAACTAGTCATGCACTTTGCTTATCACATAGCGAATCCAATCGGGATGGAACTCAGTGGGAATGTCCAATGAAGAAGTTAAATTCTTCTCTTATAGATGTTTGTGCTCGTCTTTCAACATACTATTGATGCACATACCCTTTTATTCTTCCTTGATTGCTTCAGCTCCCAATTCTTTGATTCTGCAATGGATATAGGACCGAACATCTTCAATCGACATCACTCCCCAAGGAATAGTGGATAGGGCACCATACATATCAATCTCGACCTCTTTTCTTGGATGTAGTTTAAATACGGGTTGAGGATCCTCAAAGATGTTAACTAGAACTGGAGTATCAATGTTCTTTGTCATTTGAGATCAACTGCAACATCACAAAAATCTAAAATATAGACTAAACTGATAACTTACAATACACCGGTTAGAGATTCATGAAAACTCAATATCAATTTAGCTTGAAATCTCAATCAGAAAAGTAACCGTTGCACACAATAGCTCAAGATAGCTCTCGAATGCTCAAATGAAAGTAAAGGTGTGAAATTAAGTTACTTTTCCCTCTTTTATCATTAGAGAAATAGACATTGCATACTTAAATGGTAGGAATAGTTTCAAGTCATTGGTTAACACGTATCCACCGGTTGGTTCTCAACCAATAGTAATAACCGCTATCAAATAGATATCAACCATGAAATCTCAATGCGGTCTACATGCAATCTCAAAAAAAAATCATAGAAACTTACACTATAATGTGAATATAGATCTTTACCACTCTTGAATCTAGGTGGTCGGTAATGGATTTGCCTTTAAGTGCTCCCCTAAGAAAAAAATATGGTTAGTTCACCGATGGAACCTCCACACTTCCTGAACTTTTGGAGTTCTCAGTCAAGTCAGAAGAATTCAGTTTCTTTACCCATTTCATATCACTTCTGATTTCATCAACATTAGTAATCTTCTTTCCTTTCCTATCTTCTTTCTTCATAGTAAATTGGTTCCTAAACCGACAGTCTCTAGCCAGATGAAATATCTTATGACAAACAAAACATGCCATACCGATTGACTTCCAATGACCAACATTACCTCTAAGACTTCTCATTCTAAAATTTACTACTAGGTGTCCATAGTTACCACATACAGAACAAGTATTGTTGAATTGTCTTTACCTTCTAATTGTATTCACCGATGTGACAAGAAACCTAGGTGCATATATACACTCTTGGCCTACAATCTCCAGCTTTGTGTCCATATTTGTTGCATGAAAAATAGTATCCATCAAAGTTACCACCACTAGATCTACTGCTAGACCTAGATCTAAACTCATATGCAGTATGACCATACTGTGATAGTTATAGAAATAACCATTAAAAGAGTGAGGTTTATTCACCGATTTGATCCTACAAACATTTACAGTATGACCAAGCTTTCCACAGTTATAACATGTAGGTTTGTTAGGTTTCTTACATGATTAGATTGGATGTAACTTTTGATCTTTTTGTGTCTCCTTAGGTTCATATTTAGAGGACTCATCAATTTCAAATGTTTATTCTCTTGTATATAACCTAGACTGGTTGTGTCTTTGTGTCTTCTTTGGATCTTCAGTTGTTCATCAAGCTTTTGTGAGCTTTCATTGTATTGCCTCAGCTTTTCATTTGCTTCTTTCTTAGTTTTCAGTTCCTTCTTCAATGTCCCATTCATATCTCTAAGCCTTTCATTCTCAGCTATTACTTGAAGATTCTCTACAACAGTATCTTGCATTTGACTATAATATAAATAAAATTCATGTCTCAGTTTGATAAGCTCTTCATCTTTTTCCTTTAGGGCATCATC
>MU223333.1:101231-111314 GCA_018584345.1 Thuja plicata | reverse complement strand
CCGAACGAAGAGCAGACCTGATAAACTGAATCTCCAGAATGGAATCCCAACGCTGGCTCCCCAATCTGACCCCCTCTGAACACCCGATTAGCTTGCGAGGGTCGCCAAACCAAGCTAATCCTGAAGTTTGAAAAACGGGGACATTACATACACATTCAGCCACATTATTCGTATCGTCTATCAAACGCTTGGCCATAAAGGCAAGAATGTTGCCGTGATGATCTCTTGCAACACATCCGCATCCAGAGATACCCGGATTTCTCCGAGCCGCACCATCAAAGTTGATTTTCACCCATCCTTCCTCAGGTGTTTGCCAAACTGCCTTCCCTCTTTTTAGTTTTGGATTAACTACAAAGCCCATTAGCAGGCCTAAGCCTAAGTCACATTATTATAATGATACTTTATTATAATAATGTTTTTAAAGGAAGTTGTTAAAAAAGAATTGTGTTGAGTGGAATTTATTCGAAAAACTTTTGTCAATGGAGGATTATAAGTATGAGCCCATTTGATGAGAAAAAGGCATCTGATTATTTGATTATCTTATTTGCTTATTGTCTTTGTGACATTCTTGAAGGTCTGATTTTTCATGCCCTTGCTGAAGTATAAGGGTCTGATTTTTGAGTGTTGTCTTTGCAAGTTTGCTGCTGAAGTATAGCAAAATTGCAATTACTTCTCTACTGTATCTGCTGTGGCTGAGAAGAGAATTTATTTGCATCTTCCATTACTGTTCAATTGTGGCTAGGAAGATATTGTGGTGTTGAAGAAATTTAGTGATCCGGGTTACAGATTTGAATGCCCTTTATATTAGCTGACGATCCAGGGGTTAGAAATTGGTAAATGCTGCTGGTGTTTGCTTTGAATACCAGATCTGGGCGCAAGTATCTCTGCTGTAGTACCATTATCATCTGCAAATGAAGCACCAGTATATGGAAATCGCTAGGGATGGGGTTTGATTTCATGCGTCTCAACATACAGTCTTTTGGTGTTGTTTGTGACTGAAGATTGGAGGGAGTTAGAGCTATGTACAGGCCGCCTGTGACTGATAAATTACAACCGGCATCTCTTCCTTGAGGGCTGTCGTTGATTGCCATCATTGGCATCATTTATTTTTGTTGCTATCGCCTGTGGAGGTCAGACACTTCTTGCACGTTGGGAAATAAAGAGCTCCAACTTCCACGTTTTTCAGCAGACGTGGGATTTTAGAGATTAATAACTGGTTCCTTTTTATGTATCAGATTTTGGTTGAAACAATAATAAATTTGGCAATTGAGGGATGACTATACTCATATGTCTCAATGATTGATTTAATGCACATGTTCAAGATATATTTACTGGAACTAAATTTCAAACAATCAATTTCAATTATAAATTTGCCTGAATAGTGAATTTGTTAGAAAAATTGAGTCAGAGCTAGACAGGGTCATTACACATAATGTTGGACATATTGTTGTCATTAATGTCAAAGGTGTTTTTAGTGTTTTCATTGGTGTCAAGACATTCAAAAGGTTACTGAAGCATTGAATTACTCTCATGTCATATCAGAGCATCTAAGTTCCGAAAGATTAGAGTCAAGTTATGTTGATAGCTCTCTTGCACAATGTTAATGTTATCATAAGTTCTAGTATCAGTTGTTCTTGATTGTGTAGCATGTTTGTAGTGGTTTGGAGGTGTTTGCAGTAGGTTCCTAAGGTCTGTTGCTTAGAAACAGTTTGTGCGTCTAGTTGCACTGTCATGGTGTTTGGCTCAACATTCTGCGACAGTCAAGAGTTATGGCTTGCAGGTTGGAAGTAAAGTTGCATATATTATATCATATTCCAAAGTTTCGGAGGTTGATCTTTAGCAGACAAAGTTATGGGTGACAGTGTTTTCATTGTGTTAGGTTGTTGACTGGGCTGATGTTCCTGATGGATGCACCAAAAAAGGATAACATGCGACAGTTGGAGGAAGTGTATGAAAGTTGTTTTGGACTAGTAGAGTTCATGTTGGGTAACGCATAACATATCACCACTACTAGTCTGTTGGCTTTAAGACCTAGCTGACTACACATTTGGATAAGAAATTTGTCTGTGACCAATTTGCGGATATTGTAAATATGTTCTGCGAACTTAAGGAGATAATTGATATTGGAATGCATATATAAAGACGGTCAAATTCATTCCAATGTTATGTTGGAAGTGAATAGAAGATAACCGTGGCAAATGTTGAGCAAACTTTCTACTTAATTTGTGTCTAACTGTGTGAATTGAAATGTGGACCTCATGCACATAGTGAATGTATTTTGAAGCAGATCAGATCATAGAGGTGTTGAAGCTTCAGCTTTGGAGATCCGCATAACATATCTTTTGTATATCTTGTTGTAATCGAGATTGGTGTCTCATACTCTAATTAGGTGCTCCGTTATTTGGTTTAGGGGATTGGTCTCTTGTAGGTTGGTGCCTGCAAATCTGATTGGGGGTTGGTGTCTCCTTTTTGGGTTGCAATTCCTCATCGTTGGTGCCTAGAAAATATTGTAAGTTCTTTATTATCTACGTGAGACTGAATTTGGGTAGTAGATCCATGTAACTATTCTTACTATGGTTTTTACCTTCCAAGTTTGTATGTATATCTAGTGTTCTTATGTGTTGATGTATGATTGTGTTTATCATTTGCATAGATGCTTTAATGATAAAATAAGATCTGGTAATGATCCTAGTGATAAATTGGACGTGAAATTGATAATTGGCATATCTTGATTCACCTTCCTCTCCCAGTAAATTGTTTCTAACAATTGGTATTAGAGCCAAGTTCCTTGAAGAATCTTAACAGCCAGACGTAGATCCGGGATGACACATATATATGTTCAAGGTCTCTCTTCAAACAAGGGACCTTTGTTTGATGGATCCTTCTATGCTTTTTGGAAAGTAAGGATGGAAGCCTACTTGATGGCTTTAGGGTTTGATGTTTGGCAATATGTTGCGGGTGGTTATGAGATTCCAAAAAATCCTCCAAGAGATCAGGTAGGATGGAGAGCATGTGAAACAAATGCAAAAGCAAGGAGTGCTTTTTTCTGTGGTTTATATAACTTTGAGTTTGTGAAGATAATGCATTGTAGGATTGCAAAAGAGATTTGGGACGAGCTTTACAACATCTATGAAGGTGATGATAAAGGCAAGGAAGCACAACTTCATACTTACCAAGGATTATTTGTAAGTTGGAAGATGGAGGAAGAAAATATTGCTGCATACATTCTTTGGGTTGATGAAGTTGTCAATACCATTAGAGGACTTGGTGAAGAAGTGAAAGAATTAGTAACTGTCAAAAAGGTATTCAAATCCCTTCTAATTTTGATTTGAAAGTCTCTATAGTAAAAGCTACAGATCTCAATATTTCAACAATGGATGAGTTACATTGGATTCTAACCGCATATGAGATGAGAATTGTAAATGATGAAGCTTTAAGAAGAGAGGAAGCTTTTAGGGCATCGAAGGAGAACGACGATTTAGACCGCAACGAATATTCAGATTCGAAGGAAGCAAATTTTGTGAGGAGATTAGTAAGAGGTTCCAACAAGTATAAAGGTAAGTTACCATTCAAATGTTTCAATTGTTGTTAAATTGGGCACATTGCTTCGTATTGTTCCTTCAGAATAGGTAGTAACAAGATGTCACAACATAAAAGTACCCAATTTTTTATAAGCGTCTTAATTAGGTTAATTAATTAAGTGGTCCAAAAATTAAATAATATTATAAAGGACCTTTAATTAATTAATAAAAGTGGGCCCAAGTAATAAAATAATAAATAAAGTATGTCAGCCTATTTGTAACCCTTCGGGAAACTTCCCAGATCCCTTTATAAGGCCGTGTTGACATTGTAGGATGGTATGGTGAATTTGATATTTTCTTTGTATTTACGAATTCCAATTGTAGTTTGGCGTCGTTGCAGTTTCGGAGGTGCAAGACCATCCCATTCTGTCTTTGCAGTTTTCGTGGTTAGCAGCCACCCTAGTCTTCCATTGGAGATATCATTTCTGATATTTCACTTTGTACTTCATTGTCGGATCTATCTCTACCATGTGGAAATATAATTGCAAATATCTATTTCTTGGCCATTCAATGTTGTTGGTGTACACTCTGTGTTGATGATTCATTCCTGTATTTGCGATAATCTTATCGACGAAGGAATTATCTACGATTGGATCCATCATTGCAAGTATGTTCGTGGCCGTGTTTGTGTCTGTGCCTGTGCCTGTGCCTGCGTCTGTGTTCGTGGTTGTGTCTGTGACCGTGTCCGTGTCTGTGACCACGTCCATGTCCGCGCCCATGTCCGCGTCTGTGGTCGCGCCTGTGCTTGCCTCCGTGCTCGTGGTCGTGTTTGTGTCAGTGTTCGTGTTTGTGCTCGCCTCCGTGCCTGTGTCTGCATTCGTGTCTGTGGCCGTGTCTGCGTCCGCGCTCGTGTCCGTGCATGCGCCCGCGTTCGTGTCCGCGTTCGTGTTCGTGTCCGCAACCGTGTTTGTGGCTGTGTTCATGTCTGTGTTCGCGTCCGTGTCCGCATTTGTGTCCGTCTGCCTTATCCACGTCCGCGTCTGAAGGTGTGCCTTGCCTTGTTCGTTTTCAGAGGTGTGCCTTGTTCGCGTCCGTGTTCAGAGGTGTGCTTTGTCTGCGTACGGTGAAGGGCCTGTGTTGGCCGTATGAGGGTGGTTTGTGTTGTCCATGCGTGGTGGTATTAACCGTTCGGGGAAGTGTCGTAGGTTATACAGGACATTACAGTGGTATTAGAGCTGGTGATTCTGGCAGCCTGTCGGGAGAATCATGGCACCTAGTGATGGAATGGGAAATCCCATATAACAACCTTGTTGAGGGAGTTAATAAAAAGTCAACATCAACTCAGTAAGACCCTTGAAAGAAGGAACCAACAGATGGAGGAGGCGCTCAACCACTTGACAGAAGCAAGGAAAAGAGGAGATACACTGCGTTTCAACACAAGGCCGACACTGCTTCCCAAGATCGAGCAACAAGAAATGCAAACACCTTCTTTCGCTGAGTCACTGATACAATTCAAGCAGGATTGGGTTGATGGTGGATGACAGATGGTCATATCCCTCAAGGACTACATAGACCTGCGAATGAAGTATCCATCCTCCAAGGCTTATATAGTCTACAACAATAATCTCAGATGGGAGATTGACAATGAGGTACTTAACACCGTGAGCCCTATGAAGAATGACGTTATGCCTACATTGCAGCCGCAGGAGGATTTGGACAAGAAAGAGTCAGTGCTTGTCCTTTCAAATATATTACATCCAAATTTCCAAAAGGGTGAAGTAGATAATTGCACAAATTTCGTTGAACCCACACTCGACGATCATCTTGATGGAAATTCGGGCTCTATCGATGATCCTTCAAATGAGCAGGCTCTACTAGTGGTTGATCAACTTAATGAAGATGCTATCAATGATTTCTTGCAGGAGCAACCATAGTTAGTTGAATATGGAGTTTATCCTTCGGATGTCCAGGAGGCGTGCATGATTACAATCTCTCCATGTGAGGGGCTTCCTCATGGAAACAACAAGATCTACCTGAGTTATGAGATTCCAGAAGAGATTGATGAGCATGAGGGCATGAAGGCTTTAAATCGGAGCATCGATGTGTTTTATGATTGGCTTCCTTGGGATCCTGGTGACTTCGGACATGGCAATGTTTATATCAGAGTGGCGCAGCGAAAGCTTGATGGTGGTTTACTCGTGCATGCGACCCTGAAGCAACATGGATATTTCAACGGATATTGCTACCAACGTCTGCGCTTGGTTTGGGATCCTGGAGTGTCGCAGTGAGCAAATGGTTTGATGACAAATTGCTTGAGGGCAAGCAATCTTTGGGCGGAAAGGATTTGTAATGTCCCCAATTTTCATAAGCATCTTAATTAAGTGGTCCAAAAATTTAAATAATATTATAAAGGACCTTTAATTAATTAATAAAAGGGGCCTAGGCAATAAAATAATAAATAAAGTATGTCGGCCTATTTGTAACCCGTCGGGAAACTTCTCGGAGCCCTTTATAAGGCCGTGTTGACATTGTAGGATGGTATGGTGAATTTGATATTTTCTTTGTATTTGCGAATTCCAGTTGGAGTTTGGCGTCGTTGCAGTTTCGGAGGTGCAAGACCCTCCCTATTCTGTATTTGCAGTTTCAGTGGTTAGAAGCCACCCTAGTCTGCCGTTGGAAATATAATTCTGATATTTCACATTGTGCGTCAAATTTGTGAAGTTTTTTGTAGAAGGCAAATTTGTAACAAACAACGATATTTGATTTCTACCGATGGTTCGTAGTTGTTGTATCGAAGATTTATTTGATAGAATTTGGAGTGCTATCATTATCGATTGCAATTTGTCTCTTGCATGTGCAAATCTTCGTTGTTATCGACAATCCAACTTGTCGTTATGAATTCCGAATTCAAAAGATCAAGCTAGGCGACTAAGTATTCGAAGGGAGAGGATTGCCTTATGGTCATACGATAGAAAGACTTGGTCCTACAGTGAGAACGACTTGGTCCTACGGTGAGAACAACTTGATCATACGACAAGAAGTGGCCCTATGCTTCGACGATCCGACGTTGCCCTACGTTCTGACGCTCCTATGTAGCCCTACGGCCCTACGGTCCCACATGGCCCTACGATCCGACAGTCCTATGTGGTCCTACGGTCCGACAGTCCTATGTGGTCCTACGGTCCGACAGTCCTATGTGTACGGTTCGACGGTCCTACGTGGCCCTACGTTCTGACGGTACTACAGTCCTACGTGGTCCTATAGTGCTACAATCCTACGTGCTACGGTGAGAGAGAATCAGGTAGCTGTACGACAACAGTACATTTCAAGTAGTTACAAGGTGTCACAAGATAAAAGTGGAATGGTTTCTATGCTGAAGAAGATGGCTACTCATTTGATGAGTATGATCAACACACCTCCAAAGTGAAAAGTAAAAAGGCTCTACTCATGGTGATGGAAACTCTAGATAAGGATGCTGAGAATGTGTTTTTTGGAAATGAAGAAGAAGATGCTGGAATGGATCTTGAAGAACTTCATTTTGCTCACAAGGAGATCAAGAATCTCAAGAAAGGAATTGTGAAACATGTATATCAAAGCTTAGAGGACATCAAAATCAATGAAAAATCAGAGAAGCTAATCATAGATTTGAAAGTCCAATTGGAAGATCCAAAAAGGAGAAATGACGTAATAACATAAAATTTAAAGGCCAAAGAGGAGGACTGTGAAAGACTTGAAGCAAAAGTGATGTTCTTGAGAAAGGATTTGGAGAAAGGTAACAATCAACTAAGCATGAATTCAAAATTGGGAAAGAGTACTAAGATCTTTGATGAGATTATATGTAGTCAGAGAACACCACACATCAAGACTAGTATTGTATTCAATGAAAACTAATGTTATTGGGCATTCCATGAGTACAAGTGCAAAAGATCTAGATGAGTTTGGCTTCAGAAGTTCAAGACATGATCAATCCAAAGTGATTGAAGATAGCACAAAGGAAGATGAGGGGTTCACTCATGTTCACAACAAGAAGAAATATCAAACACAAAATTTAGGAGGACCAATCTACAATATCAAGTTGTGGTTACTGTTTTAATTGCAATCATTATGTACTGAAGATAGTATATTGTAAAAGATTTCCTACAAGGAAGAATAATTTTGTGACTAGAAATGCATTTTCTCCTTTGGTTGATTTCAATGTCATATGTTACAAGTTTAACAATTTTGGACACACTACAAGACATTGTAGAAGTAATTTTGTGAATGCCTCCAAGCTGCTTAGAAAGGAAATCACCTCTATTGATTAGAAGATTTGGTCTAAGTTGTGGAAAAGGAAGCATGGGGAACCAAATTTTGAAAGACTTGCACCTAATTATACCGCTTCACATACTCAAATGGAGAAAAATGATGGATTCTGTAACAAGTTAACGTGTAATCCAGTATGGAAGTATGTGAAATCAAAGAATAGTGTACCAGGAAGCCTATTGTGGACTACTGCGTCACAATAGGTGATGACCTCAGTGAGACCAAGGAAATAGAATGACTTTTCAGACTAAAAGATGAAAGTTGGCCATGGTACAAAAATCTAGAGTATGATAACACTTTTGAGAATTTCAAGCAAAAGATGAGAGGGAGATCTCACTTCTTTTTAATGTTTTAAGAGGAAGTAGATTTTCAAGGGGAGTGTTGACTTCCTCCCACAAGTTCACATGATGGTCTTGTGGTTTAGTGCAAAATGTATCAAGATATGGATTGTTTTAGATAGGGTGAGAGAAAGTCTTGAAGGCAGCCCCTTTGATATTGATGGCAAAGGGGGAGTGAGAGCCAAAATGCTTATTAGATAGAGCTTGTTTCCCAAAGAGGAGTGATACTCTTGGGAATTAGTGTTTGCATAGGTGTTTAGGATAGTTATAAAGTTGTCGGCAAACAATATGATATTATTGTTAAAATATAATATTGTTAGTGTGGTTTGTTAGAATATTATAGGAAAATATATATTATTAGTTGTACGAGAGATTATAGGTATGTGAGCTGTTAGAACAACTCACATTATTAGGGAGTGGTTCCTATAATGTAGGAGATTAAACTCCTATATAAGTGTTATGTATTTGAATGAAAAATAAGAAGCACATATATCCTATTTTAAATTATTGTAGCTTCTGTCTTTTTGTGCCTATATGTCTATTATGGTATTAGAGCAGGATTGGGCTTTAACTCCTTCATTGGAGGGCCCAAGAAAATTAAAGTCTGTGAGTTGTAGTTCTCCATAGTATAGTAGGTAAATCTTAGCATAGGAGAGTGCTTTGTTGTTGTCAATTGTTTTTAATTTTGTTTTTGGTTGAGATTGGAGTGGTCAATGCAAGCAAGCAATCCAATATCTAACATCCATGGACCTGAAGCGAGGAGTAATATGAAAGCTACATTATACACTACGATTCTTTCAAAATTGAGTAGGATAACAATGCTAAAGTCATCTTCAAGCTCTCAGTAGAGCTTCTTTTTGATGGATGTTTGAACAAATTCTTGTTTGGGTCTGTGCTCAGTTTTTGTCACAAGATAAGGCTATTAAAGCTCAAAAGAATCAAACATTACCTACTGATGAGTTGCGAACAAGGAGGAGAGGAAAGAGCAAGACCATTCCAGGTTGATCATTTGTGCAACTCTCCCATGAGCATTGAGAATACAACGGAGTTAATTGGTGGAAATATGAGGATGTAGGTAGAAACGAAGAACATCTATTCAAATTCACATTGATAATCGTAAAGAAGAACATACTGCACACTGTCTTGCAGGATTGGATGCATTTGACATATTCAAACAAACATTCATGATTGCAGCGAAAGTGAATGTGGAGGACAATCTGAGTTATTTCAAGGATGCATTGTTTGTTAGTGCTTTTAAGCTGCCTATTCTTGGAACTCAAATGTCTATGTCAAAGGACCAATTTCATGTAGAGAATCGTTCTAAAAATCTAGCGTTGGGACAAATCTATTGCCACAAAAGAGAATTTGGAGAAAATAAGTTTAATGATTTGAAGTGACAATGCTTTGGAAGTGTAATGGGCACCCCTGAATGCCCTCAAAATTAAAACCAACTTGCTGATAGGAATTTTGTCACACAGTTTGCATCCACTCCTTATTTCTCCGTTTAATGTTTTTAATCCCTCAAGTCTCTGGAAATGAACATTTGTTCATTGGTTTTTTTGTTTTTGGCATAGCATTGAAAATCACACATGTGCAAGAAAGAAACTATAATAATATGCAACTGAAAATTGAACTACTGCTGAAGATGTACTTTCAGAATTAACAAGTCAATTACATGGCAGAATTTGCACTCATTTTATCATTCCCTCATTATTAACATCAAGTTCAGCAATTTTTAAATCCTCATGAATAGTACCCGTGAATAGTGCTGCTGCTACAGTGTCGCGGCTGCTACAGTGCCGCGGCTGCTACAGTAAACGGTTGCTACAGTGATGCAACCAGCAAAAACCCTCACAACTGCAATAATAATGAAGCTGGAACAAAGACTCCAAAGACCAATCCCAAGGATTGATGTCTAGAGT
>MU223333.1:82540-94991 GCA_018584345.1 Thuja plicata | reverse complement strand
TGCTACAATGATGCAACCAGCAAAAACCCTCACAACTGCAATAATAATGAAGCTGGAACAAAGACTCCAAAGACCAATCCCAAGGATTGATGTCTAGAGTGATACAAATGAGGAAATCGTCCCCAATCGCCCAATACAAGCTGTAAACTGCAAACGCATCAATTCTTCTTCTTCTCATGCATACCCAACAATGGCCACAAGCTCTTTTTTTATTTCCTCCTCATAGGGTCAACCCACTTTTCACAAGTAATGTGGGATAAAGTGTTTTAAAATATAATAATATTAAAGTAACACTTTATTAGTTTAACTTTTAATTTAAATGTCACTTTAATAAACTTCAGGCATTAAAATAAAATAGTAATTGGATTCGGAATAATACGAGTGATAGCTCGTCGGAAATCTCTCATCAAGGAGCATCAAATCCAATCACTAAATTTGACATCGCCCATGCCCCGCTGACTTACTAAAAATAGTAAGTACTCCAACGAAACCACAAATCAACTCCGATTTGCCCCAAACTGGAAAGGACTAGGGCAAAACATCTCAGGATCCCTTTGCAATCCCTGTTAGCCTCCGGGACCATGCAGACATAGGCTAATTGCAACTCAATCTGGTGATGGCTAAAGTGGGGACATTACAGGAAGGGATGGTCACTACCTCCAATATTTCTCCATTGTTACAAAATCTCCATATAGAGGTCAATGATACCCTAGGAATTATTTAAAGGTAGCACCGTAGCAGTATATTATTCAAGGGAGATAATAGTTGAATAGTTGTTAATGATCTTGTCATTGGTGCATTGATTGTGTTGTAATAGGATTTAAGATAATTGTTATTGGTTCTTATAGAGTTAATGTGTGTCATAGTTTAAAAGTAAAAAAAAATTGTATGTTGTCATTATTTTAGAGTTAGGTGAAAATGTTAAAAATTATAAAACAAATTTGCCTCAATTGTAATTGGACGTACTATCACTTGTACACGACATCCATTTTGTGGGGGGCCATCCTAGAAATAGAGTTTCAAAGTCAAATTCGCTAATTAGCAATTCAATTGGAGTTCGGAGGCACATGAGGTTGGAGGACGTTCAATGACCTCTCGTCAATCACTTGCGATGGCGCCGTGAAATTGCATTAGTGAAAAAACTATTTTGTGCCAAAATGACTAAAGTGAAGATTGGTTTCCAAGTTGCAGCATCATTTGTGATCAGCCTGGTAATGATCTATAATTGTGGTTGCATCCATGACAATGAGGGCTTGGTGCTCAAGCTTTTTATGTTGAGGTTGGATGCTTATGCCCCCAATTACATTTCTTGGTAGTTTGTGAATGGATGTGTTTGTCCTCATTCACAAGATTGTGTAAGTGATTGGAAGTGTTTGTCCCCAATCACAAGAGTTGATGATTATGATTCGATGTGTGTGTCCCCAATCATAATTGTTGTGAGCGGATGTGTGTGTCCGTGTTCATAACCTTGATGTTGGATACATGTGTTTGTCCCTATCCAAACTTGATGTAAGACCTTGGATTGATGTGCTTGTCCCTATCCTTGGATGAAAGTATGCTCAGCGAAGTGAGGTCAGTTCCACTATTGCTTGACATGAGTATATGTGTATGTCCCTACTCTTACCTTATATTCTTAGTGGACTATTGAACGTGGTAATCAGGTATTGTGATGTACTTTCTCCCCATGTACACACTAAGGGGGGGTGTTGGGAATTAGTGCTCACATAGGTGTTTAGGATAGTTATAAAGTTGTTGACAAACAACATAATATTATTGTTAGAATATAATATTGTTACTGTGGTTCCTATAATATAGGAGATTAAACTCCTATATAAGTGTTATGTATTTGAATGAAAAATAAGCACATATATTCTGTTTTTAATTATTGCAGCTTTCTTATTTCTGTGCCCATATTTCTGATAGATACTCTCGGTGGGAGCATTTCTTTGGTTTGCCATCAATGACAAAGGGGGAGATTGTTGGACATAATGTTGTCATTGACGTCAAAGGTGCTGTCAGCGTTGTCATTGATTAGTGCTATCAGATTTCCACAATCCATGTTAAACTTTGCTTGATTTTCTTCTGGATTAGATTCTGTGCAAATTTTTATTCATCAACGTTTCGAATCACACTCTGTGATTCTTCATTAGGATGATAAGATATCAAAGGAGAAGTGATAATATGTTGCAGATCCGAGCTAAATAAAAGGAGTTGAGAGAAGGGGAAAATCAAGGGCACATAGAATGAGGATAAAAATATAACCAAGCAAAAACCAAGAAAGCAAAACAAAAACATAGAAAGACAAATAAAATCAAACAATAAAAAATGCATTTCTAAACTACCAAAATGCACTAAAGTCCTCATAAATGGAAATACAGACAATATAATAAAATATATTGCAATATGTACCTACAAGAAAACAAAATAAGAAAGAAATGCCATGATACAAATGCAACCAAAGATTTGAAACAGAAAGGTAAATTTAAGATTTTTAAATACCAACTTTTAATGCATAGGCTATTGAAACGAAAAGATTTTAAAGAATAAACATTACCAACATCTTAATGTAAAGATGGAGATACCAATGATAAAATACACAACTTCAGATTTAAATTTTACTGAATCCCAGAAAGGAATGAATGCCACTTAGATGAATATCATATTCACAAAGGAAAAGGATATTCAGGTTTGTTTAAGCTTATAGATTTAAAATAAATATTAAAGCAGCATATTCAACTCCAAATGCACACAATACTAAAGGGTTCCTATCCAACTTTGATTGTGTCTCACTCTTGCACTACGAGGCAACAAAATACAAAATTAGGACCCCTCAATAGTCCTTAAATTACATATTTATAACTTCGCAAAATGTAACTGTCAAATAGTCTTTGAAACTGATTCTTTAAAGTATCACTATAATGTTTTAGTACATTGGAAACTTCATAAAATATTGAAACTTTAGAAGACAAATAGGTGACTAATTTGGTGGCGGCTGATTTGGTGGGCCTGTGTTTGCTTTATCTTCTGGGATTTGCTGCACCGCTGCCAGATGTGCCTTGTAGTCTTTCAGCGCCTAAGTCACTGCTAGGATTTCAGCATGCTGAGGAATGAGTACTTTTTGAGTTCTGAGTTTCCATAAGGCTTTGTTTGCACAAACTTTAACCATTTGGCAGTATAGCTAGCTGGATGACTGTCCTACCAGGCTGGCAATGAATATATTCTTGTTAACTTCTTCAAAGTATCCCTAATAAAAACCTTTTCATTAGAGAATGTATCAATTACCTTTTGGAATTCTTCTTTCAGCTCATCTATGGATAACCACTTTAAAATGCATTGGAATACCAAGATCCTTTATTCTAAACCATAACTTATGTCTAGGGACTGTTTTAAAAGCCTTATTGAAATCAACGAAACAATAATAAGTTTTGTCTTTCTCATTCCATACTTTTTCAATAATATGCCTCAAAGTGATTTCATGATCAATTGTTGAGTGCTTGATCTAAAACCCACAATCCCTTGGGAACCCATGCTAGATGATGTTGTTATATGAAAAAAAACATTTTGTGTATAAATATCTACATTTCAAATTCAAATCAATAATCTATCCTATCCTGTATTCAAATTTTCTATCACTTAGCAAGACACATAACTGAATTAAAAAATATCTTTATCTTTCTACCATATGATGCACCTAAGTATGGTTTAATTGATTTATGTAGGTGGTGGATGCCTTCACCATTTTGGCCAACCATCACACTAACTCCTTTTTCTCCTACATGTCCAAGTTGTGACGAGTTTTTCAACGACCTCTGCTGTATGTATGAGTCAGACTTCTACTCAGAGACCATGGCTATCCTGTTTTTATCTATTTATGTAGACACTGAATCTGTATATTCCCAAGTTCTCTTATGATGATGACAGCATGCTTTATTCGAGAAAGTTTTTTGCTGTTGTATAAACTCTTATTTGTCCTAATCTGTATTTGTTGTATATCTACAACAATAACCAATAGGAATGATAGTTTCCACTTCCTATCCATTACTGTTACCTACGAGCAAGTTGACTATTAAAGAGCATACATATTAGCTGAAGTGTAGATATTGTATTCTTTTATGCTTGTAGGACTATCCAGTCACTATCAAGCAAAGAAAGTTCTTATTTCTCATCAGTAAACCATAAAAATGTGCTTTTCTTTCTTGCAGTTCTTTCTTGATGTACTTAATTTATTGTTAAACTCAAAATATTTGCCCTGATATTGTGCTGCTACATCAAATTAGGAAGGCAACTTCTGGGCATATGTAGGACACACGTGCAACTAAATCTTAAAAAAGTATTCTTTTCATGAAAATATAACATCATAACCCTCAACAGATGCGATCAAGTTTGATTCATTATCTCCATCAGGACCATATATAGATGAACACTGACTAAAAAGGAAATTGTTATGATTATAATAAGTTATAATGCTCATTTGTATTCACAATACAATCTCTAAGGGTGGATTTTACAAGGAATCTGTTCTTTTCCTTTCTGATTAATATCTGAACCATCTGTCATATTGTAAGTAGTGATAACTTGCTTTTTCTATCTACAAACAAAGGAATACTCTTCAGATTTGAATTTAGCAGGCATTTTAGACTGTGGCAGAGGAAAGCAATTCATGGTGTCAGTTCTTGTTCTGTTTGGACAATACATGATGTCTTGCATTCAATGTGACCTCATCATTTACTTTAATGTGACTTCCTCTGTAGACATATGCTTAATTGTTCTGTACAATCCTTTATTTCTTGACTAAGCCCTCAATTGTTGATGTAGATTGGTTTGACTGGTGCCTTGGAGACTTTGTGTGGGCAAGCATATGGTGCAAAGGAATATCTGATGTTGGGTGTGTACTTGCAAGCATCCATGATTGTCACATTTGTTTGTGCAATTTTTGTAACAATATTTTGGCTATATTCGGAATCAATATTCATACTCATTGGGCAACAAGCTGATGTGTCAGTGATGGCAAAAATATACTTGAGGGGTCTAATTCCTGGTATTTATGCATTTGCTATAATGCAGTCCTTAACACGTTTCTTCCAAACCCAAAGCATTGTGATGCCTTTGGCCATATGCTCATTTTTCCCTTTGATTCTCCATTTTATTCTTTGTTATATATTAGTTCATCAGACAACATTGGGTTTTCGTGGAGCTGCATTGGCAAACTCAATATCATTTTGGTTGATAGTTTTTTGTTTGATACTTTATATGAAACTGGGACGAAGCTGTCAAAATACTTGGGGAGGATTTTCACAAAAAGCTTTCAAGGTTATTGGTCCTTTTCTAAAACTGGGATTTCAATCTGCAATCATGGTGTGGTAAGTCTTTGTCCTTTTTTTTATCATATGAAAGAGAAAACTTTTGGTTTTGTAATCAATATAAGAATAGAATAATTGGTGCCAAGTTAGTCAAATTGAGCATCTTCTTTCTTGTATATCCTATATTCCAAGAGAGGGAGAGATGAAATGAAATAAATTATAAAAGATGAACCGTTTCTATGAGATTTCAAGAGTAGATACTCAAATTCATATCTGTATGGAATCTTGGATATAGGTTAATCCTTCCTATTTATACACTGTTATGTTCCTTTGATCAAGATTTCTTCAATTTAAAATTGCTCTTTATTATTTAACTAGAAAACTATTTAGGTCCCATCCTTCTACATATCAAATCTGAATTTTTGACTCTGCGTGTCCCTTCAATGGAATGCAGATGTTCCTTCATTCTCTGATTCTTCAACAGGTGCTTGAGGGTAGGGAACATCTAATAATTTTGTATATCTTGCTCTGCTACGTCAGTGAAATCTTTTCCATAGCTAATGTCCCTTGCACTTTTCATTAACACAGTACAAAGCAAATTTCCATCCCTTCTTTTCTATAAACTACTCTATTTTGATTTTCTTTCAAAATCAAATTTATTGTGTTTGAATATCTCTGTCTTGTTGATTCTCCTGATCAATATATCCTTCTTAACTCAATTACACCGATTCTTTTGTGAAATCTTCTTTTGTGCATATTATAATTTTATTTGCTGCTATCCACACATCCTGCACTTCCCACAGATTCATTGATGAACAGCTAGTTTTTGACAATTTTGAAGTGTCAAGCTTTAATCATTCTCTGTGAATTGCATTTAAGTGATAGCAAATTCCTTTGTATGTACCAGACTTAGATTTTGGATGCTATGTTTTAGTGACATATTCTTTCATAATCTTCTTCCTCATCTCTTACACTAGTCACTAGTGACACCTTCACTGGTCAAGACAAGACCAAAGATAATTATTGCCTACACATGGCCTCCATGTAATACTTTGATTCCAGAAAGTTGCCTACCACGATCATTTGAACCATAATCCAGTGGTTTGTGATTAGTATACATATTTCATATCTAATTTACCAAAAAGAAAAGTTATCTTTTCTATAAACATCTTGATTAATTTTACTTGCTGTTCTGTCTAGTTTTAGTTCAGACAACAGTAAGCAAATGCTTAGGAGCGAGTTAATCAAGTACTGAAACAATTAGATATAGCTGTAAGGATGAATCGAAGAAGACAAGAACTGGAAACATCATAAGTTTAGGGCACAACATAGGAGATCACTCTGGAAAGCTTAATTTAGTAAGAAACTTCAAAAGAGTAAGGTAGGCTGCCTCCACTTGCCATCATCTCTGTTTCAAATTACAAGCTTACTACCTTCTTGATGTCTTCAAGGGCACTAATGAATGCTACAACATTATCCTAGCAGATGTAATGCTCTGTAATTTGCTAAAATGCACATTATTTTTCTTGCAGTCAAACTCCCTATGCACCTAACCAAGAAAAAAGACTGGTAGATGAATCAAATTGAGTTTAGTGGTGTTGCAATGAACCCAAAGGCTGTTTTTATGCCATTACAGCAAATGGACGTTCAAAGTTCAAACAAAGAATTTTAAAAGATCCTTGTTCCATGAGGACATGCCCCCTCCCCACTTGAATCCATACATTTCTGGGATGGGGATGATTAGGAAATGCAGGGACTGGGGTGAAACATCTCCCCACCCTCCCACCATTGCTGCCGCACACCCAGGGATGTATTAAAGATGTCTTCCTTAAAAAGGGGATGCTTTTGAAATGTCCCCTTGGTTTGGGGATGCCTTTGAGACTCTAGATGACCATAAGATTCTTAAGGGAAACACAAGTGTCTCCTAACTGCACTAGGAGTCCCATTGGACTCATCAATGATTTCTTGAACTCATTGCAAAAATGTTGAAAATCCATCCGGAAAGTACCATTGGACTCTTCATGATTTCTTTAACTCACTGCCATTGTCAAAATTCCTTTCCGATAAAGTTGGCATTCTTTAAGAATTTAGAAGTTCGCAAGAATGTTGGAACATATCAAAAAGGGACATTATAGTGACTTGCTATTCCACTTCCCATTATATCTTCAGATTGCCTAAAATATCCTTGGTTGATTCCTTGTCATTTGTTTCCTTCCAATATATCAAATTAATGTGATGTGGGCTTCTTGTCTCTCCTTATACACTTTTAGTTTGGAACCATTGAGAGTATCCTTTATCAAGGTTCCGTCTAAATTTTCTAATCTTATAGACCTATTCAGTAGGACTTCTCAGATCTTAAATGGTCCTAATTACATGATTTTAAACTTGCCCATTTTATTTCGTTACAATCATTATACTTCAATACCAACATCCTAGCTTTGAAGTCCATTCTTTGAAAGTGTTTATTGTGCTAATGTTTCCTCATTTTTTGCATTACTTCAGTTGCTCGGTATGCATTACAAGATGACTTTCAATGCCATGATTTATAGTTTGTACCCTTTTTGATGGAAAATTTTCTATCAACACAAAATGCATGCTTCCTCACTAGTATTTTCCTTGGCACCCATAAGATCATTTTTCAAGGACAACATTTGGTCTTCTATCAACACAATTGACTCAGGAATATCATTACTTAGTGACTGCATGGAAGAAATGGATGAGTTCATACCCTGCATTTCACCAATTGGTGTTTCTTCTGCAAAGATTAATGATGAATGGATAAAGCCATCTTCTCCATAAAGAAAGTCACTAGCTGAACTCCCTTCTCAAAGCATTCTTTCTTCATCTTCCCTTCCTTGCTCAAGCCATAAACCAATTTTATTCTTATGGGTAGATGCACACTCTCTTGGTACCTGTTCAATGCTTTGATTGTGGATTCATCCAATACACCTTCACTTTTAGAAGAAAGATTCTTGTCTACATCACGGTCTCATGGTTCAATCTTTTTTAAACTTTGAAACTAAAAAGCATGCACCTTATCAAGAATAAGCTTCAAGCCGACATAGAAGTCTTTCAAGCAGCCATTTTGCACAGGCTCAACATTAGTCATAATTTTATTACTTGGATTTGGACATGCAAAGAGATTATAAAAAACTAGACATTCTTTCTATAAGGTGTAGTTTGAAGCAATCTCTAAACATGTGATTGTTGGTTTCGACTTCCGAATATCACACTCCACAAGCATGGGATTGAATTTTATGGGAATAACTTCTCCCTTTGCACAAAGAAAATCATCACTAAGAGTATAAGCAAGTTGGGAATGCATTTTATCCTTACTTTTACTAGGCTCAGTCATTAGATTACCGGATTCTTCAACCTCATCTTCGGGTGCATACACTTCATTAATTGGACCAGCCTCGCAAGAAATATGAAATCGAAAAGAAACTATGCAAATACCAGGATCCTACACTAGCCCAAGGCTCAAGAAGAAAAATTATAAAATATTTAATAGATGAATTGCCTTTCAAAAAGCATTGCTTTTATAATTAAAAAGTGTCTTCTCTCACACACTTTTCACTTAAAACACTTTTTATACTTAGGCACATATTGAATAATATAATTTATTGACTCATTTGGCTCCAAAAATGACCTTTTCACCAATATCATGAAATTATGACACACAAGGTCCCTGTTTCTTGTGCCCAAGATTTAAAACTTTCCATTCTAGTTCCAACGAGCTATAACACTAAGGTGCCCAACATATAATACCCACATTAATGGCAACCTTAGCAAATTTAATTAAATAATAATAATAATCCACCCGTCTTGCGAAAACAACTGAAGAAACATCAGAATCGAAATTTGTTTGCACTGGAGTGATCCTGATGATAAAAGATGATGAACGAACCTGACGGGGTGACTTACTAAAAATAGACGCTCTCTCCAAGATTCTTGGAGCCCAAACCCGAAGCCAAAAATGAAAACTGAGAGCATCATTCAACTCTTCTAACTCATCATGGGAACTGACCATTGACTTACTATAAATAGTAAGTTCACACCAATGACCCTCTAAACACCTCGCCAGACCATGAGGATCTCAATAATGACCTGACACCATCAAATCAATGACTTGCTAAAAATGGGGACATTACAGAAGATACTGATAGTGAAAAGCGTCATCAACAACAAATCTCCGTGCTGTCACTGTGAAAATCCCACCACTGTGATTACCATCCACAACATCATGCCTGCTAATTCCCACCCCATCCTGTAACCATGGCTCTGGATGAAGTCTCTGTGACATAGAGGTGATAACCTCTGTTGGAAACCGAACGACATGATGGTGGATTGTTTGCTGGTCCCACAAACAATCCCACCCAAACTGCTGGGTTAGGTCCCTGCAGTCAATAACTCTATCCTCTGAGGATGGAAGTGCACTACCACACCATGGATAGTAGAAATCTGGAGCCAACTCCCACCTGTGTACCACCCAATCATCTACTAGAGGACTAAATGAGAAGTGGAGTGTACTCCTCATGGTGCAATCAAGATGGACTCCCGTAGGCTCCCTCAATGGCTCTATGGCATAACCTTGTCCAACTAACTCATACCGATGAATCATCTCATCATCACCCAACGGTCTAAATGAGGAGTGATATGCACTCATCACTGTGCAGTCAAGATGAAGTACAACAGGCTCTGTCAACGGCTCTTTGTCAAAATCTTGCCCAATAAGCTCACCGTCACTCCCACTGGTCTCATCGCATGAATCTGGGTATAATTCATACATTTGATCTCCGAAGTTCAAACAAATTGGACCTTTCATATACCACAATTGACCACCCTGATTCTGCTGTGAGATAAACTGGTGTCCATGGTCAACTGTAGTTGGTGTAATAGTAGATTTGCCCCCTAGAGGAGGGAACAAATCAACATGAGCACTGTATTCCCACTCCAAGGACACTCTGCTGGTCTCCTGTGAAGATGTTGTAGGGATGTTATTGGAAACCATCACACAACTCTCTGGTGAGTCCACTAGCGTCACTGGGAAACTCTGTACTGTAACCGCATCTGATGATGACTCTGCCACTCCCAGATTGTCGGTAAGCTCCTCTAACTGTAAGTTCGCTTCCCGAAGGGTTACCTGGGTAAATTCCAATGACTCACTCATCTCCTCAAACTCAAGGGTGAGCCCGTCAACTTCCTCCTTCCGCATTAGGGCATCATAGCAGATGCAATCCTTCTCTAGAAGATAATTCCGATCAGCCACTAACTCCAAATAATCCCGCTTCAATATCCCCATAGCCCCATGAAGAGCATGGAACTCTGCCATGGAAAATCCGCTACTATCCTGCTCATTAGTCATGAGAGCGCTCCAACTGAGTGTAGATAACATCCGTCGAGTGGCATCAAAGTACTCAACCACTGTGTCTACCCTCCTGTCATCAACCCTGAGTTGTCTAATCAAGCAATTAGGTGTCTGAAAATGATAATTCGCAGGCATGTGTACTACCTCTGGATCTGCACTATGGTAGGACACTGTGTCTGAGTTCGGTACATCTCTGTAAGGGGTATCCAGTATGTATTCACTAATGCATGCATCCTCATCTATAGTACTGCGACTCTGTACCTTTGAGACCACCTCCTCAGTCAATGATGAAACTGCTATCACCACACTATGCTCACTCTCATCAGCTCCCCATGTGTCTGCACATACAACCGAATCATGATCCTGGAATTCAGTGCCACTATGAGTACACATTGCTCTGATTTCTCTGGTCGGGTCTAAGAAATCAGACTCATCATGACATGAATTGTCATTGCACAATGCCTCTGAAATACCTGTATCTGGATTACTCTCCTGTGCAAACTCACCAAAACCAACCTGACCCTCTGTATTACTTGCTGTTCCACACAAATCAATGCTGGCTACATGTGTTTTAGTCTTGTTTATAACTTTTTCATGTGGACCATCACAAGAGATTTCTTGTCCCACTTGGGTTTGCCCTGTTTTATCTTGTTTTCTTTCATTGCCCATTTCTCAATCAGCGTTGACATACCTGATTGATATTCACTGAACATCTGGACAAAACTCTTCATTTCTCTAACCAAGCCATTCATTTGTTGATTTCTTTTAATATGTCGGTCTTTCTGTTTGGCCATTATTTTCTTACCAGCTGTCAACTGAAAGCATAAATGTGTAGGCTAATAACTACCCAATTGCTGATATGAATTATCAAAACCTTTTATCAAATACCCAAATGCTGGAATGATTTATCAAAACTTTTTATCAACTACCCAGTTGCTGGAGTGAATTATTATAACTTTTTCTGCAGTCATCTGCGACAAAATCCCACAAACCCTACAGGCTGGCAGGATGTAGGCTCTGATGCCAATGAAAGATTTCCAAACCAATCTTAATGCAAATAACTGTTTTGTTTTCAATTTTTAAATTTTGACCAGCGTGATTGTCCACTGAGATGAATTCAAGTAATTCTGAATTTTTGTGTCTTTTCTCATATATTCACTTTTTTTGGATTTTTGGGTGATACAAATAATTGCATAAATAATAACAAACTAAGTTCAGCTGAAAATGATAAGGAATATACTAAGAATTTAACAATACTTTGAGCCTAAATAGTACATACCCGTAGAGTTACAACAATCTGATTTTTATTTATGAATTGATACAAATGCAAGCGGTCTACAATAAGTATTAACGTCAGTTGTAGGAAAATGCTTGGCGTGGATCAATATGCTGATGAAAATGCTGTCATAGAACTTCCAATACAAATCTGCAATCAATGGCATCCAATGCAAGAAGAAAATGCCTCAAATAACCTCCAGGCGGCTGCCTCAAAGGAAATGACCAATCTGAAACAGGTTGGCCGCCCTGCTGAAACTTCTCTTCTCAAAAGGATATGTATGCAATGAAGACAAACGCCCCTTTCCTCTAACAATCAATGTGCATGATGAACAAATCCAATCCCAATCCTTGCTGAGGGCTACGTCCCAACAATTCCAATCCTGGGGTTTGCGGCCCAGACCTCCAAATCGCTCCACCAGAGCAATTGCCAAATTCACATTGTGTAATGTTCAAAGATAATGAGAAATTAGGTCTCCATCTCCTTATATCCCCTTTCAAATGCAAA
>MU223333.1:39894-51489 GCA_018584345.1 Thuja plicata | reverse complement strand
CTGAGCAGTGTGGTTTTTACACTAGTAGTTCAGGATGGGCAGTTATGTCTTGTGGCATGATGGGTGATGCGCCCTTCTGTGCACCACCTCTCGTTGATGGTGAGATGTCTCGTTTTGGCGAGCATCCCTTGGATCATTCCTCTTTCCACACAACCGCGGCTCCTCTACGCTATCATACTGATTCATCCAGTGCTTATGGTAATTCCATCACCACATATTTTAGGCATGATGATGATGTTTGGGTAAAGCTTATTGAGTACGGGGTTATCGAGCTTGGTATGATGATTATGCTTGTTGGGGTGAATTTTTCACACCATGGTGTACACTGTATGGCTTCGGGTATTGGGAGACGGTTATGGAATCTTTATGCTGATTCAAGAATTCCAGTAGAATTGGTTAGTGCATCGCATGTTGACCACATTATATGGGATGCATTTGGTTTTCCATTCAGCCCACCTACGGAGAACTTTCTTTTCCGATTATTGCAGAGGTGTGGGGTGAGTGTTTGGTTTGGTATGCTTCCTCGCTTGCAGATGGAAGCCTTGTCGGACAGTCTTCGTATCTTGCCTCTTCAGTACAGTTTCCAGTTCGGGCGACAGATCAGAGGAGCAGTGTTATGGCAGTTGGACATTTCTTGTGATCCACTCAGTAGGGGCATCAGGCATCCGGATATTTGAGCCAGCTGGGGAGATGGAGGGCCCTTTTGCTTATGGGATCTAGGAGGGACGTACTTGCGGTTGGTATTTATTCGGGGAGTCGATTGGTGTGAGGTTTGGTTTCTCCCTGCATCCGACTATAGCGGTGCCAGTGATCTCAGTTGGAGTGAGGTTCTCAGTTGGGTTGAGGACTTTCTCACAGACGATGGCGACACGAGGCAGTTTGGTATAACTGATCTTGCAGTGATTTCGGATCCTGAAATTAGACTGGGTGTTGTTTTGTTGGTGTGTGAATGGCTACACAGGTCAGGGCATAATATCTGTTTCAGTTTCACACGACAGGTTGGTGGAGCAGCTTCCCTGAGGTTGGTTTGGGATCCAGGTATTATGATCGCAGCATGCAGATACTGATTGCTTGAGGGCAAACAATCTCCGGGAAGGGATGATTTGTAATGTCTCCTTTTTGGGGCACATTATTTCATGCCTTATAGTTAGCCTTTTCATCATGGTCTGGGGCTAACTGTGGTTTGGCAGAGGATCAGAGGGATGTTTGGCCCAGGTGTTTTTAGTTTCAGGCCAATCGGAGTAGTTTCCACAAGGTTTCCAGGGTACTTACTATTTATAGTAAGTCGACATGACTCAGTTTTCTTGGCATTTCAGCAGTGGACTCGGAACGTCTTGCCGAGAGCTTTTTGGCAAGCTATCACACATCTCCATTTGATTTCGTTTGGTCCTCCGTTTTAATGCCAGAAGATTCCTCACTTTATTTTATTATGTCACTTTATAACCAACAGTTATATTTATTTAAAAAGTGACTTTAAGTGAGAATATGAAAAGACAAAGAGGGGAAACTGAAGAGTCACAACCATTGCTTTAAAAGAAGGATTGAAGGCTCATTTGAGATATGCTTAGTTTTTGATATTATATTTTTATCTCTTGGAGATATTAGGAAGCTTCAACTTTCGAATTCAGCCTTCAGGACGGAAACCCTTTTGGCTCAGAGGTGGATTGGACGTAGCCCTAGTTCATCTACGGTGTGGATTCACAACAGAGTTCGCCATTGTATTCACAGGTTCTTTTCTGTTGATTTTCATTCTGTTGCATGTTGAGTTCAGCTTTGGATTGTGAGAAATCCCATTGTTATTTTATAATGCAACAATGTTGCGAAGGGTTTTAATGAAATATGTACTGCTGGTTTATTACTATTGAATCTATGGTTTATTGCATTTGTTTAAATCTGTATGAGATTTATTTGTGAAAAATTGGGAGATACCTGGTTCGGGTCATTACACTTTGCTAGACAACTAATTAGTAATTTGCTATGCAAATAATATATATAACTGATTTTTGAAATAAATATGCAATTCCTTGAATTTTTATAAAGTGTTGCCAGGCAAGATAATAACTTTACATAAACAGAAATTTATGAAACTAATTTTGCATTGAACTAGATGCTTCTTTTGTTAAGTAAAATCAAAGACAATGCAAGAGGAAACTATTTATTAAATTCTGAAATCAAATTGCAGTTGATAAAAACCTGGCAATGGATTGCAGCTTGAGACATTGTCTTAAACTAATTGCAGCTCTGTAAGAACCCCAACTGGTTCTAACTTAACCACTGAAATATCCCTTGCAATTTTGCTTTTAAATCTTCACTTTTGTGTCATGTGCATTTCACCAAACAATTGTCTTGCTAAATCAAAACATTACTTCAACATGTCATAAAAAACACACTGGCAACATATATAAAGTTTGAAATTGTTGAACAAGAGACAGACATTAAACCAAACAGTTGGCATTCGATAGATGATGGTGATGTTCAAGGCATCACACCAAACATTTTGACAAACACTTGACTAGCATCTATATAATAAACTCAGAATTCTGATTTTTTCAACTACCTCTAAACTGAAATTCTTATTTTCAAAACTAGACAATTTACCAAGGCAATATAATGCATATGAAATTTATAATGCATATGAAATTTATCTAAATTTATTGAGAGGAACTTGTAGCTGAACACGTGCAATCACAGCCAAAACTTGTCACAAAGAAATCTAACACTGCTCCATATAATCAACACAGTCACTAAAAACCCCAGTCGCTGCCTGTAGAAAATGGGGGCTCTCCAAACCCCAATCGCTGCCCTGTAACAATCTGCTGCTGCACTATATAACCTGTGGCCAACGCTAATTCAAAACACAGGTCCCATCAATGCTGCAATCTGTAATAATAAATCATTGCTCTAACTTGCAATCACTCTCTGAGATAAAAATCTGAATCCTCCACTCAATCTGATCACCATTCGAAGCACAATGATGGCTCTGTATTAAGCTACCCGCTAGCACAATTCATTGGTATAGTCTCAACCAATTCAAAGTGCACAAGGCTCTGAAGAATTTACAATTCCTCAAGCTAATATTTTGAAACCCTTGTTTCAATTTCTTCTCCAAACAAAAAAGTTATCAAATGCACAATAGAATGATGAAAAATAACTCATGTGAGTCTTGTATAATTTTTGTGGGAGAACTCACACACTTTTCCAGCCAATGTGGGATAAATAGATATACTTTTCCTTTTAATAATTCATTTGCTCTAATACTTTAATTAATACTTTGGCTTAGGCTTCATTGAATTAATCAGATAAATGGCCCCTTCCAATGATGACGCAACCCTCAACTTAAGTGAAATTATAACTTTATAATAAGCCATTTAATAATTAAATAATAATTTGGCCACTAAAATAATAATAACTCCCAAATTACTTATCTGTTAAATATGCTGTCTGAAACAAGAATCACACCTAATATTTCCCCACGTGACCAAACACACTTCCCAAAAATAGAAAGGGTCCTTGTCGATCAACCTCAGAATTACTATAATTAGTAAGTATATGAAACTGAGCCCAAACAAGGTTTAATCTGAGCCAAACAAAGACCAAACTGGAACATACGAAATTCTAGAGAAGATAAGAATCTCGATTAACCAAACCTCTACCTTAGAAGACCCTCTATCCAAAATAATTAGCCTACGAGGGTCACAATAATAGGCTAATCCCTCAAACTTTGATGCTCAAAAAAATGGGGACATTACAGTCCCCGCTTCCTAAAATTGCTAGTCTCCAAGCAATCCCGGAAACAAAAATATACTAGTCGACCCGAATTCCAAGAGTAGAACTGTGTAATCTCCCTGTGATCACCAACTAGCTCCTGTGATGAAAACACCATCTACTGAGCTAACCAAAACACACTGTCACCATGCCAACCATAGCAATCGACACAATCTGCAGTGCTAAACCAGTCACTACCTGGATCCCATTAGAGATGAAACTCACAGCCATCCATAACAAGGAAGAATGGATATCCAATACCATCTAACATACCAGAACTCCTTGCACACCCTACCAATCTACTCTGAGTATGAAGCCCGTTTGTGCAACAGGGACAAGTACTCCCATAACCTAGATATCCATCCTTTGCAAAATCATCATAAGTATGCTGACCGTGCAAGTAGCCTCCTGCTAACGTGCAGTAACTAACCCCATCAACTGCAGATGGAGAAAACCCATCCCATAAAGAATGGTATAACCCTAGAGCCAACGCACACCGACGTGCAACCAAGTCCTCAACCGGTGGGTCAAAAGAGAAATGATGAGCCCTCCTCATTGTGTAATCGTGGTGAAATGCTCCAATCTCTGTCAGAGGCTCATCAATAGCAAACTGAGAATCAAGAGATGGCTCCAATCTCTGACTTTGAACAACTGGTTGGGAAGAATCCTGGGTAACCCGCTCGACAAACCCAACCACAAAATCCCTGTGAGGAAGCTTTGTAGTCAAAGTATCTACAATCCTCCCTACTAAAAGCTAACACCTGCAAGAACCCCAAATGAGTGTACCCTCGGAAGCCCCAAAAGGTCCCTCCTGCAAAACCAGACTCTCAAGCAAGTTCTCCATAAACAAATCTGTGTAGTAGAAGTGATATGAGGAAGCAGCAACCTGCTCGCATGTAATCCATAACTGATCCCTCGCAAACTATGGCACTACCAACTGCCTATTGCTATCAGCTGTATGAGAAGAAGTAATAGATTTGCTTCCGACAGAAAGAAACAAATCATCATGAGAACTAGTCTCCAAACCAGATGATACCCTGCCCATGTCCTGTAAAACGGTAGTAGTGTTAGAAACTAGCATACAACTCTCTAACGAATCCACTCCTGCTACCTCAGGACTCTCAACAACCTGCTCCGTATCATCCATCAAAAAACTAACAACTGGAGGACTTAGTAACACAAGACTCTCTCTGGTGTCCTCCACTCATGTACTCACCTCCTCTGTGTCTACTGCACCTGCATCAAGGATGGATGTAACTGCGTCCCCAACATATCCATCATTGCCAACTGTGGAAGCTGATTCACCACCAACCACCACCATATGCAACTGAACTGGATCTATGGATGACATAGACTGAATCTACTCCAACTCCACAATCACCTCCCCCAACTGCAACTATCTCCTGAAGAGCCAACTGGGTGCTCTCTAACACCCTCGGAGTTGCTTGACGCTCATAGGTGAGCTCAACTACCCCCTCCTCTTTCCCTTACAACGCCTCATAACAGGTACTCCCCCACACGAGCAGGTGCTCCCTGTCAGCTAACAAATGTACATTATTTTGCCTTAGAATTGTAATAGTCTCTCGAAGCGAATGAATCTTTGCTAGGGAAAGGTAGCTACCACCGTGGTCATCTATCATAGGAGCACCCCAACCGTAAACATCCAACAACTGTCGGATAGCATCATAATGCTCAAGAAATGAAGAAATATCTCTATCACTAACCCTCAGTTGTCCGGACACAAAATGTCTCTGGATACCCTAGCTCCCCTGTATACTCTCAGTCTCACTAAACACACTGTTGTAGGTAATTGTATCCACCAAAATCACCTCATGATCACTCTCCTCTTGTGCGCTAAAAACCTCGCACATGTCCACCCAGAGGTATCGCTACTGGGTACCTCTACAAACACCTCCTCTGAAGAAGTGGAAGCCACTGCTGTATCAAACTCCTGACACACCTCTGCCTGCTCATCCTCTTCCGTGAGTCCCTGTAAAAGAGGATCTTGGGACCCCTCACCTAATGATGACAACTCTGAATCAACTCTCAATGTTTGATATAAGAAACCAGACTCACTGCAACACACATCATCCTCATAACCAACATCAGAGGTATCAACATCATCTAACTGAGACCCCTCTGGTATCTCCGGCTGCATGCCTGACTCAATGTCATCATGAGAATCATCAACACTGTGGCATGACTCTATATTACCTGACTCCTCTGTAACATTCCACTCTTGAGGGTCATCACTGGGTAACTCCATGCTCACATCCTCAATATAGGAAAAAACTGTTGTCTTCTGCACTGACTCCACACTACGACTGCTGTCATAAAAATTAGAGCTGTCAGAGCTCATATCCTCCTCGCAATCCTCAAAGACAACATCGTCATCTAAGGAATCAGAATGCCTAGTGGTATCGACAACATGCTCCGCACTCACACTGTCCACGACATCATTGACAGGCTCACATAAAGGACTGTTGTCTTGAAAGTCCGACCTTGTATCACTGGTACTACTACCAATTGATGTAAAACTGCCATCAATGGTAGTGAACATGTCATTAGCCTGTTTCGTGTCGCTAACTCTAGTAGGCTCGAGATTCTGTGACTCAGTACCACTATTTGCCAACAAGACAGGCACATCCACATGTCCCTGTAAAGAATCTCTACCCTCGGGTGTGCTAATAGGACTAGTGACTGATCCACTAAGTACAGGAACATCTCCACCATAATTAGCAATTGCTGAAAATTCATCATGGAGATTTCGTGATGTCTCACCTGTAAAAATCTCACGTCTCTCCTCCTGTTTTTTTGTAAAGAGGACCTATTGAACAAAGAAACCAAGTAATTTGTTGCTTTATTGACAGTTGCCGGATCTAAAAGTTTTGCATAAGTCTTTCCTGAGTTTGCCTGAATTTCCCCATGTTTTTCGTCATGACATTTGTCTGTTGCTTGAGATTAGACATACTATCTAACTGGTTTCCATGTTTTTTTGATTTCTTGTGTTTGTCCATGATTGAAATAATAACAAGAGTGCTGATCACTCAAGTCAAACAATTAAGCTTAATGAGTTCCACCCCAACAGGATGGCAAGAAACCGCTCTGATACCACTGTAAGAACCCCAACTAGTTCTAACTTAACCACTGAAATATCCCTTGCAATTTTGCTTTTAAATCTTCATTTTTGTGTCATGTGCATTTCGTCAAACAGTTGTCATGCTTAATTAAAACATTACTTCAACATGTTGTCATAAAAAACATACTGGCAACATATATAAAGTTTGAAATCGTTGAACAAGAGATAGACATTAAACCAAACAGTTGGCATTCAATAGATGATGGTGAGGTTCAAGGCATCACACCAAACATTTTGACAAACACTTGAGCAACATCTGTATAAACTCAGAATTTTGATTTTTTCAACCAACTCTAATTTGAAATTCTTATTTTCAAAACTAGACAATTTACCAAGGCAATATAATGCATATGAAATTTATCTAAATTAATTGAGAGGAACCTGTAGTTGAACACGTGCAATCACACCCAAAACCTGTCACAAAGAAATCTCACGCTGCTCCATATAATCAACACAGTCACTAAAAATCCCAGCCGCTGCCTATAGAAAATTGGCGGCTCTCCAAACCCCAATCGCTGCCCTCTAACAATTTGCTGCTGCACTATATAACTTGTGGCCAACGCTAATTCAAAACGCAGGTCCCATCAATGCTGCAATCTGTTATAATAAATCATTGCTCTAACTTGCAATCACTCTCTGAGATAAAACTCTGAATCCTCCACTCAATCTGATCACCATTCGAAGCACAATGATGGCTCTGTATGAAGCCACCCACTAGCATAATTCATTGGTATAGTCTCAACCAATTCAAAGTGCACAAGACTCTGAAGAATTTACAATTCCTCAAGCTGATATTTTGAAACCCTTGTTTCAATTTCTTCTCCAAACAACAGAGTTATCAAATGCACAATAAAATGATGAAAAAGAACTCATGTGAGTCTTTTATAACTTTTGTGGGAGAACTCACACACTTTTCCAGCCAATGTGGGATAAATAGATATACTTTTCCTTTTAATAATTCATTTACTCTAATACTTTAATTAATACTTTGGCTTAGGCTTCAATGAATTAATCGGATAAATGGCTCCTTCCAATGATGACTCAACCCTCAACTTAAGTGAAATTATAAAGTTAAATTATAACTTTATAATAAGCCATTTAATGATTAAATAATAATTTGGGCACTAAAATAATAGTAACTCCCAAATTACTTATCCGTTAAATATGTCGTCTGAAACTTGAGTCACACCTAATATTTCCCCACGTGACCAAACGCACTTTCCAAAAATAAAAAGGGTCTTTCTCGATCAACCTCATAATTACTATAAATAGTAAGTATATGAAAGTGAGCCCAAACAAAGTCTAATCTGAGCCAAACAAAGACCAAACTAGATAAATGGCCCCTTCCAATGATGACCCAACCCTCAACTTAAGTGAAATTATAATTTTATAATAAGCCATTTAATGATTAAATAATAATTTGGCCACTAAAATAATAATAACTCCCAAATTACTTATCGTTTAAATATGCCACTTGAAACAAGAGTCACCTAATATTTCCCCACGTGACCAAATGCACTTTCCAAAAATAGAAAGGGTCCTTCTCGATTAACCTCAGACTTACTATAAATAGTAAGTATATGAAACTGAGGCCAAACAAAGTCTAATCTATGCCAAACGAAGACCAAACTGGAACATAGGAAATTCTTGTGAAGTTAAGAACCTCAATTAACCAAACCTCTACCTCAGAAGACCCTCTATCCAAAATAATTAGCCTACGAGGGTCACAATAATAGGCTAATCCCACAAACTTTGATGCTCAAAAAAATGGGGACATTACAAGCTCTGTCTGAAAATTAATATCCATAGACTCCAATGAAGAAATGAGGCAATGACGTTTCTAAACCCTCAAACATGCCCTCCAGAACACTAATGTCACCTTCTAGTGACTCATGTGGCTTCTTTAAACCCTGTGGCTGCCTTTAATAATCTACGCGCTGACTTCTATGTCTCAAATTTTGCATTGCAAACTGTTTTACTAAACTTGGAGCAATTCCTTAGATATCTTTGAATTCAAAACATCAATTCTTCACCCTTAAACTCAAACATGGCTTCTGTATAAAGCCATCGCTGAAATGCACAATTAGTTGAATGTTTCACCAATTCAAAGTGCTGATGCCTATGTAAAATTCACAATTCCACCATGCTGAAATTCTTCAAACCCTTGTTTCCTCACATCACCCAAATCAACAAAAGCAAATGCACAATAGAATGATTCATTCATTGCATTTGGATGCATTTATAACTTTTCAAGCAAATCGGCCTGTGACTTCTAGTTCACTCTTTGCATAGCTTAAACCAACTTAGGCATTTGAAAAATATTTTCTGTTATGGCCAAGTTTGAAATATAATATTTTATTATATTTCCTTCCAAGAGCAACTTTGTGTTATTATTTAAATTTAACATATAATAAAGTCACTTTATATATTTTAACTCCCTCATTGCTCCAAAAATGACCCTTTTCATCAATATATTGATATTTTGACACACAAGGTCCTTGTTTTATGTGCCCATGATTTAAAACTTCTCATCCTAATTCCAACGAGCTATAACACTAAGGTGCCTATTAAACAATTTAAGTAGAAATAGCAACCTTAGTACACATAATTAAATTATAACTAATAATGTATCTGACTTTGCGAAAATGGCCCAACAACACAAGAAGCGAAATTTTATAGCACAAGAGTGATCCTGATGATGAAATATGATGAATGATCCCATTTGGGTGACTCACTAAAAATAAATGCTCCCTCCCAGAATCTTGAAGTCCAAACCGGAAGTCAGAAATAACATCTGAAAGTATCATATAACTCTAAATCATATGAGCTCATTGGAATCATCCATTAACTTACTATAAATAGTTAGTCCTTCAAAACGGAGCCAAACCCCTCTGAACAATCTACCTTCAGAATATATAAAGGGCTTTGAGAGCCAAATAACTCCACATTAGGGTCCTGTAATCACTAGTATTATCCTACAAGGACCCAGTGATAGACTAAATCCATTAACTCTGATGCAACTAAAAAATGGGGACATTACAGTCCACCCTCCCTGAAATAGCTTGTCCTCAAGCAATCTCCACTGCAAAGAAACTCCACTAAACTGGAAGAATAAGAGAAGACTGAGAACTGTCCCATACTGAAATACTACTGCAACACCAGAATAATCACCACTGTGCGGTAATTGACAACAATCCATCTGTCCAAACTCTGCGCACTGAAACTGTGCTATTGAAACCAAAAATGTACATGAGAATCAAAGATGAAACTGCGTGTAACCTACACCATGTACACACTGCATTACTGCCCGGTGAAGTCAAACTGGAATCCCGATGCGCACAAAGGATCCCACCTCACACTGAAAAGTGTACAACAACATATGCCTAGATCCGAAATCCAAATTAGAAGCATGCCAAGATGAACACTCCCAGATTTCTGTTGTTCAACACTGATCCCAACTTCACCATACCAGAAGTGGTGAAGCAATCTAATGGGACCCATTGAACCTGTAGTGCTAACCCTATCACCACCTAGATCCTAGTATAAATGAAACTCACATCCATCCATCATAAGGAGGTGAGAATATCCTGAAGCATCTGCTACACTGAAACCCATACTACACTTTGTCAGTCCTCCATGGATATGAAAACCAACCAAGCCATCATGCCTACCGACTCTATAATCACCCTGTAACCATGTATCTGTAAGAAATCCCTGTCGTCTAGAAGTAGAAAACCCTGTTGGGTACATAACAATATGATGGATAACTGACCGATGTCCCTGTGGGTAATCTGCCTCTACATTTTAGTTAGGTACTTGCAACCACTAATTCCATCTTTTAAAGATGGTGAATATACATCCTATAATGGATGGTATGATCCTGAAGCCAAACCACACTGATGCATCATCAAGTCCTCCACCTGTGGATCGAAAAAAAAATGATGAGCACTCCTCACTGTGTAGTTATGGTAAAATGATCCTATCTCGGTCAAGTGCTCATCACTAACAGCTCGAGAATCAAGAGGTGGCTCCAACCTATGACCTCGAACAATTGATTGAGAAGGGTCTCCGGTAACCCTCTCTGCAAACCCAACCACAAAATCTCTATGAGGAAGCATTGTAGTCAAATTATCTACAATCAATCCCACCAATTGTGGAATCCCGTGAGTACCATGAATGAGAGTATGCTCAGTGACTCCAAATGGTCCCTCCTGCAAGTCTGGACTCTCAAGCAGGTACTCAATAAACATATCTGTGTAATAGAAATGATATAATGTAGAATCAACCTTATCCTCTGAAACCTAGACCTCATCACTCGGACCCTGTGATACAAGCTGTCTATCTGTAATGTCCCCATTTTTCAGACTTCGGGATTAGCTTGGTTTGGTGACCCTCGCAAGCTAATCGGGTGTTCAGAGGGGGTCAGATTGGGGAGCCAGCATTGGGATTCCATTCTGGAGATTCAGTTTATCAGGTCTGCTCTTCGTTCAGGTCATTTTGGCTGACTTACTATTTTTAGTAAGTGGGGTTTTTGGTATGGCCAGGATTGGCAGGGTGTCTGCATAGAGCGTTAGATATCTTAGGATCGAGTTTCAGAGAATCTCCAGTTTGAGGGACTTACTATTTATAGTAAGTCTATTTTTAGCAGTGGCTATTTTTGGCTGGGCAGTTGGTCCTGGTGCTTGTCAGAA
>MU223333.1:0-25729 GCA_018584345.1 Thuja plicata | reverse complement strand
TTTAGGAAGGTTCACGTTAAACTTTTTATAAACCAAATCACACTGTCTGACATGATTAGAAAATTAGTGTTTTAGGGTACACATGGGTACAATATCCGATGCGTATCCAAGCTATCTCACATTTGTGTTCATAATGGGTATGAAGATATGCACTCTTGGGGAGGGGTGTGAGTGTATTTGGCTAGTCTGATTAAAATATCTCTAACCTAACCCATTAATCTACAAGAAATGAGAAAATAGGCTAAGGGACTATGATAGACACGTAGAGGTAAAAGGAAAATTTGACACGTCTTTTAAAGAGAAATCTTAGCTCGTGGCATAATCCATGGGACTCAAATAAAGTGGGTTATTTTCTGGACAGATAATTTTAGGAGATTGGATATTAATGACAGGTTTGAGTCAACTTTTAAATTCAAAGCATCATTTTGTGGGAAGAATTAAGTTAAGATTCATTAATAAAATGGACCAACTAGAGAACCCATATTAGATAAGAATAATAGGTTTTGTATTATAGGATCAGGTTGAACTTTAGTGGAGCTGATGAATTGAATCTGTTACACAAATAAACTAATCAGGAAGTCAAATTAACTTAAATGAAACAACCATTTAGATCACCCATTTTCTTCCAAAATTAAGGGATAAGTGATAGATTATATATACACATTGACAATGAAAACAATGAAATATGGTTGTTCAATGTTTACTCTTATGTGAATTCGCAATTCAGCTGTAGTAATAATACAATGTGGTTGTATAATCATAATGAATGTGGTCAATTCCTTATCATATGAATAACTGAAATTTCCTATATTTTCTGATTTTCCCTTTTTTTTTTAACTGTCGTACCCCCCAAAATGTCTCTCATCTCCTGCAATCACAGTCGCTGAAACACCATGGTATATAGAATATGACAATCTTTGGATTATTCATGCTGTGTTCTTTATGTAACAATATCACTTTCTATTTCTTGTGTGATCTGTACACTACAACTATCTGTTCTGTGTGTGATCTTCTAGAAAATCTCTCTTTATGTTTTTATTAGAATATAAAGTCTTTGGAAGGTTATAAAAGTAGGTTGTACTATGCTTAGAAGCAGAAATTTTCAAAAAATCCCAATTATACCTGATTAATCCTAAATCCTAGAACTAACTGATTTTTTCAGGTCGATTCATGAAAAAATTGTTGACCCGATCTTCAATGACCTATTTTGCATTTAAAGTGCATAAAATATTAAAATACCTAAAGAATGGCAAAAAAATGTAAAAAATCATTGCAAAAACTATGAAACCCTACAAAAAATCACAAAAGTGACGAATCACTCAAGGGTTGATTCCAGGATGGAAGCAAAGTCAATGCAAAATCAGCGTGGAAAAAAATAGTAATTTTTTCCCTTTAGTTTTGTTTCCGACCTCTAGAAAACCCTAAACAGAGGAGCGAGAGGAGCAATAGTGGTCATCAACAAAATTTGAAATGGCCTCAATCATCCTAAATTGTGTTGATGTTTATAGCTTCGATCAGATAAAAATGAAGAAGATATTAATATTATAAGAACATATCAAATTGTGATATATATATATATATAATAATAATAATAATAATAATAATGGATGTTATTGTTATTATATATGTACTGATATATATATACATATACATATTTATATTGAATTTGATTTGACCTCTTCTCATAATAATAATATCCAGATTGATTAACATCACATATTATCCTATGATCAAATTAATATGCAATTATAATTCATACCAATTTGTTGTGTATCGGTTATGCCTTGTTATCACATTGCTTAGTATCGGTTATCGGTTATACACACTGATTTGTTAGAACATGATTAAATATCATATACCGATCGACATACCGATCAGGCACTTTGTATTATCACCAATCGGGTATATTATGTTACGATCGGGTGCCAACCACTATGCATTGTTTTGAGTTACTAAATGCCGATTAGTATAATCGGTTACCAACAACGATCAGTGTTATGAAGAGACATGATAATACAGTCATGTCTCCTTAAGGGGACATGTGTCTATACTATCATGTCTCCCATATAAATACTCATTTGTTGATCGATCAAAGATAAGCATAGACAACATTGTATGCAAGTCTTCTCATATTCGATCAACAAGTAATTCAGAAGTATTTCTATCAACATTTGTTTTGTAATACTTCCATATTCTCATTGTGTATTAATACTTGAAATATCAGTTGTGAATTCCAAAGTCTTTAATTTGCTGCATACCTAAAAGGAAAAGACATATATTAGTGAATATACAAAATAAAATTGCATTCATTTTTCATTTGCTGTAAATCTAATCACAATAACATGGTATTAGAGCTTTAGGCTAAGGAAGATCCGATTAGATTGAAGATAGCAAACTGATTAAAACTATAATCTTAGTATAATCCCATTCCTCTCTACATAATGACAAGTGGAGTCAGATTCGAAGATCGTCTTGAGGGAGCCACAAACTTTGTTTCATGGAAATTTATAATCATGCTCAGTTTGAGAGAAAATGACTCATTTGTAAGGGAGAATATACTAGAACCAAATGATAATGATGAGAAAATTCGGTAGAATAAGAATAATGGAAAGGCTATGAAAATAATAATGGATGCAGTTAGAGATCACTTAGTCCCAATTATTGCAAAATATGATACTGCATACCACATGTTCAAAGCCCTAGCAAACATGTATGAGATAAATAACACTAGCAGAGCACTCACTCTGAAAAATCAACTTCATCATATGAAAATGAATAAAGGAGAGACAATTACGTCCTATTTCATGAGGAACATTGAACTGTAGGACCAATTGTCCACCATAGGTCATCAAATAGACAACAAGGAATTTGCAATGATAGCCCTAAATGGTCTTCCTAAATGTATACTTGATACTTGACCTTATAGACCCATTTATAGCTAATGGGTTTCTTCCCGTGAGGAAGATCTGAAAGCACCCAGGTGTGATTCTTCTGAAGGCTTTGGAACTCAGCATCCATTACCTGTTCCCATTCTGGAATTCCTTCGGCCTCGGCATATGTCTAAGGCTCATAGATACTGTGGATGTTAGCCATAAGAGCAAAACTGACTGTGTTATGGTGGATGCTCTTTTTTCGGGAAGTTCTACCCTCAATGAGCTCATCAGACTGGAGATCATTGATGGTCTTAGCCCACCATTTGGGCCGAAGGGTAAGTGTGCCAACATCAGGAGCGGGAGGAATGATTGGAAGAGGAAGCGGATCAAGACCAGGATCAGGGGGAAGGTGTGCATCTTCCGGAGGAAACTCGGGTGGTGTATCATTAAGAATAGAGTTGGTAGCATCCCTCCCATCAGGTGAACCAATAGGAAGATCAATACTCAAGTCAGAGGCCCGCAAGGGCGGATCCCCAGAATGAAATGGGCCTCGGTCTTCATAAAAAAAAACATCATGACTGAAGATAACACGGTCAGTGTCAATATCAATCATGCGATAAGCCTTATGGTTGTCACTGTAACCTGTAAACATTAGCTGCTGACTCTTGGAATCCAACTTAGTGTGCTTAGCATCAGGAATCCATATATAAGATGAAGAGCCAAAAAATTTCAAATGGTTGATCCGAGATTTGCGACCAGATCATGCTTCCTCAGGAGTCATATTTTTAACAGCATGAGTGGGTGACCTATTAAGAAGATAGACAGTTGTGAATACTGCTTCTGCCCAATATTTCCTAGGAATGTTTCTATGTTCCAGCATAGACCTAGCCCTCTCTGTAATGGTGCGGTTCCTACGTTCTACAACACCGTTTTGTTGAGGGGTGTAAGGTGTGGTGAACTGACGTTTTATGCCATGAGTATCACAGAAAGTAGAGAAAGCAGACGAACAAAACTCTCCTTCATTATCAGACCTAAGAGTAAAAATAGAAGAACCAGACTCTTTTCTACTAAGGCCTTAAATGTTTGAAATATAGTAAACACATCTGATTTTTTCTTTAGGAAATACACCCACATTTTATGACTGAAATCATCAACAAAAAGAAAGAAGTACCTGTACCCAGTAACAAAAGTAGTATTCATAGGACCACATACATCAGCGTGGACCAGTTGCAGTACCTTGGAGGCTCGCCATGAGTCACCATCCTTGAAAGGTGTCCGGTGCTGCTTCCCAGCTTGGCAAGCTTCACAAACTCGAGGATTCTGAGTCTGAATATCAGGTAGGCCATGGACTAAGTCCTCCTGAACAAGCTGTGCAAGATATTGAATTTCAGGTGACCATATCGCTGATGCCAGAGACTGGTGAGAGCGGAAGCGTGTGCTGTGAAGGCATGCTCAAGAGAATCGTATGTGTCCACAAGTCAATAGAGACCATGATCCTCAATGCCAACAGCTAGAGTAGTGTGAGAAGCACGATCAACAATCGAGCACTTATGTGCACTACAAATAACATCCAGCTGAGGAGAATGCCGCATGATCTGACTGACCGAGAGGAGATTAAGTTCCATGCCAGGAACATAGTGCACATTGAGGAAGAGGAGACGTCTTCTGCCTGACTGTATCTGGACATTGCCCTTGTCGATAATAGAGTACTCTTCACTACCTCCAAAAATAACTGAGTCCATGTAGGAGAACTCAACAAACCAATCACGCCTATGAGTGAAATGTCGAGAAGCACCAGAATCAATGTACCAGGCAGAAGACTTCACATGGTCTGCAGGTCTTTTAGTCATGAAGGCAAAAAAAGTAGATTCTTGCTGCTTTGTGTGCTCAGCAACATTTGCTTGGGGCTGAAACCCTCCCTGCTTCCGCTGCTCGGAGGCAGTCTGGTACGGCAATCTTTGATCATATGACCAAATTTGTGACAGTAATTGCTCAGCACCTTTTTCCTAGAACCATTCTGATATTGAGAAGGGCCCTTTTGCTGAAAGGACTGATATGACTGAAATTTGCCCTAATCCTTGTGAGAGGATTGGGCTGGGAAGGCCTGTTCTAAGGAGGACGAGGTGGCACTGCTACCAAACTGTTGTTTCCAACGATCCTGCTGTGGAAGTTTGGTGCACAATTCTGGGAATTTCAGATCCACATTAGTCGAAGTAATGTTGAGAGTTTCTATGAAGTGCTCATAAGAGGATGGTAGAATTTTCAGAGTAATGACCACCATATCTTCTTCCTCCATCTTCTGACCGATAGCTTCAAGCTGATCACGAATGTCTTTAATCTTCGTGAGATGCTCCTGTAGGGACATGCATTCATCCATCATGATGGAGAACAACTTGTTCTTCAGAAAGAATGCGCGACTTTTGTTTGATGTCTCATGCAATTCCTTTAGATACTTCCAGATGTCGGCAACAGATTTTCCAAAGGGAATCTGAGGGAGCTGATCATCGATGACAGAGAACTTGAGAAGCATGACAGCTTCTCGATTCTGATCGTCAAACTTGTCTTAATCTGCAGGAACAGAGGTCAGACGAGTCTCGGTGCCAAGAACAAGCGCATCCAGATGATGGTACTCAAAGATGGTCAACATGCGCTGCTTCCAGGTGTTATAATTGCGGCCGTTGAATCGTTGAGTGCCTTCCAACATCAAGTTGGTGAGTGACGCCATCTTTCATGCTTCTCAATGTAGAGAAAGCAAGAAATAAAGAAGAGGCGAACCCGGAATTCAAAACACGAATCCCAATGCAGAAAACAGAGGCTGAATCAGGTACAAACGTCAAGAAAATGAAGAAGTACTACTGGCATGAATTTTGAGATAAATTTTTGGCTGACCCAGAAAAACTGACAAAGACCCTGAAGAAATCTGAAAAAGCCTAGAAGGAATCTGAAATCGGATTTGAAATCCGCATGGCACAAATTTTGATACATAGAAAACGATGCACCCAAAAAATTCGGAGACCGACCCAGTTGAGATCTCAAAAAACCCACCAAGAATCTGTAAGAAGATTTTTATTTTGGCAAAAAATTAGAGAGTTTCGAAAGAAACCCTAGCCGACAGTTTATACCTTCAAAAATTGTAGAACAATGGCGGATGTGCAGAAAAAACGAACTCAGGAACCAGAAGATCTCATTGAATGCAAATAGAAAAGCAAAAGACGACCATAAAGATCGGACGAAGTTGTTTGCAGAAACCACGAAACAGTAATGGCGTCGCGCGGGGAAGAAGAAGCCAGTAATGGCGTCACGCGAGGAAGGAGAAGCCACGAACCTGTGGAAAAGATGTCGCGCGGGGAAGGAGAAGCCACGAGACAGTGGCAAAGACGTCGAGCAGGGAGGAAGAAACACTGGAATGATGTAGAAGCCGAGCTGCGAGCTAAAGGAGTATCGCGGGAGCTGAAGGGAAAAAAAACGAAGGCCAAAGCTCGACTAGAAATCAAAAACGATTATCCTCAGATTTGCTGTGAACCCTATACGGTTTGCAAAACAAAAATTTCAAGTTTCCCGAAAATTTCTTTTGAAAATCTTAAGTCTAAAATTTCATGAAGAAATTAAAGATTTTCCAAACCTATTTCGAAAAAATAACTCAAGAAATTTCAATAATGAAATTATTTTTTTTCGAAAAAACTAGCTCTGATACCATATTACAAAGTAATTGGTAAAATATGTTATGATATTAACAAGAGCATAAGCTCAATAAATAGGGAATACAAACTTTACAAAGAGGCAAGTTTCTAAAATAGAAACTGCCAGAAAGATCAGAGACGATCTTAAGAAGATATTTACAAGAAGTTACAATATTGAGCATTAATACTAAAAATAATAAAATATTATTCTAATACAATGGGGGGGAATATACTTTTGATATATTTAAAGAGTTTTGTGTAAATACCAGGATCAAGAGGGAGTTCACTGTACCTTACAATCCCCAACAAAATGGAGTAGCTGGAAGAAAGAATAGGACTATAGTAGAGGCTGCTAGAGCCATGATGTACGACCAAAACATGGAAACCTCATTTTGGGCTGAAGCCTCTCAAACAACCGTCTACATTCAAAATAGATGTCCTCACTTACTCCTTGACAACAAACTCCAGAAGAAGTCTTTATAGGTATAAAACCTGACATTAGCCACTTAAGAATTTTTGGTTGTCCCGTATACATCCATGTGCCTAAAGAAAAGAGGACCAAACTAGAACCTTCTAGAAAGAAGGGAATATTTGTGGGGTATAGTGAAACCTCTAAGGCTTATAGAATCTACATTGCTGGTCAAAAATACATTGAACTTAGCAGAGATGTAACATTTGAAGAAGACATTGCCTTCAAAAGATCTATAAGCTCCCTTGAGTTATAAAATCAAGATCCTCCTAAAAACATGGAAAAGGATCCTGCTCTTGAGGTTGAGAGGGAGACTCCTGAAGTAGAAAATGATGCTCACATTACTCCATTAGAAGAACCTATCAACACAAACCGAAAGAGACCCCTTTGGGCCAGAAAAGTAACCTTAGAAGCCGAAAACTGTGCAGCCTCAAAAAGAACCTTTCGAGAAAGGAAAAGACCCCACAAATTGTCTAACTACGTGCATTAATGAGTGAGATCATAAATGCAGAACCTGCAAATGTTGAAGAAGCCTCAGAACATGTGTGGAAAGATGCCATGACAGAAGAGTACCAATCCATCATTAAGAATGATGTGTGGGACATTGTACCTAGACCTAAAGGTAAGTCAGTGGTATCATCCAAATGGCTATTCAAAATAAAGCATGCAACAGATGGTAGTACTGAGAAACACAAAGCCAGATTTGTAGCTAGAGGGTTTTCACAGAAAGAAGGCATTGACTACGAAGAAACCTTTGCATCCGTTTCATGATATATGTCCATCAGAACCATTATAGCCATTGCCGCATCAAAAGGGTGGAAAATTCACCAAATGGATGTGAAGACAACTTTTCTGAATGGAACTATTGAAGAAGTATATCTTGAGCAACCAGAAGGGTTCATTATTCACAATGCTGAATCTCATGTCTGTAAACTAAAGAAAGCACTGTATGGTCTAAAACAAGCTCCCCGAGCTTGGTATGAAAGAATTAATCACTACGTCCTGGGAATAGGCTTCTCCAAGAATGATGCAGATCCCAACCTTTACTTCAAGGTAACAAATGGTGACATGGTAATTCTTATTTTATATGTTGATGATTTACTAATCACAGGAGAGGATCACTTAATCACCTAATACAAAAAGGATTTAGCTTAAGAGTTTCAAATGAAGGACTTGGGAATCCTTCACTATTTTCTTGGTTCAGAGGTCTGGCAACATGCAAATTACATCTCTCTGAGTCAAGGAAAATATACAATTGATATTTTGAAGAGGTTTGGAATGTTGGAGTGTAGACCAATGTCCACACCTATGGAAACAAATTTGCATAAACTAAAGGAAGTTGTTGTGGACTCAAAATTTGTAGATCCTACACTCTACAGACAAATTATTCGATCCCTGATGTACTTGGTCAACACCAGACCTGATATTTGTTATGTTGTGAATACACTCAGTTAGTTCATGTGTGAACTGAAAGAGATGCACCTTGTTGCAACAAAACACATCTTGAGGTATCTTCAAGGAACCATTGGATATGGTCTTGAATATGAGCAAGTAAAACTTGACCTTCATGGTTACACAGATTCAGATTGGGCTGGAAGTGTAGCTGACAGGAAGATCACAGTAGGATGTTGTTTTAGTTTGGGATCAGCGATGATGTCATGGATTTGCAGAAAGCAATCATTTGTTGTGCAAAGTTCCACAAAAGCATAATACATTTCTGCCTCCATTAGCGCAAGGGAAGCTGTGTGGCTCAAAAAGCTTCTTGTAGGACTGTTTGGACAGCCCTTGGAACCCACTGTCATCCATTGTGACAATCAGAGTTGTATCAAGCTCTTCGTGAATCCAGTGTTCCACGACATCTCTATCACATTGAGATTCCTTATCACTATGTTAGAGACATGGTAGAAAGGAATGCGATTCAGTTGAAGTATATTAGTATTGGTGATCAAATTGCAGACATCCTCACTAAGGCTCTCTCCAGGACAAATGTTGAACACTTTCGAGCTAAACTTGGTATGGTTGATAATTTAATTTGAGGAGTCTAAATTGTATTTCTATTTGTACTAATATATAAAATATGTTTAATGTGTAAACTCTTTTGCTCGTCATGTGTGTGACTCCATGACTTAATGGACCCCTCCTGTGTACATTGAAGAAAGGTGACGGCTTTTTGGACAATATACACATGTAAATTGATGTTGTAAGGTGATGACTTTGCAATAACTCCATCATGATGGATATCATGTGACTTGATATCCGTGGACATGTCATGATGGTTAGGATCTCTTAGACATCATGGTAGATATAATAAGGCTGATATCATGAAATAAACCATAGATGAGTTAGAGATCTTCATGGTGGATATTATGTGACAAAATATCCGTGGACACGCCATGATACAATATCCATATGGTAGACATCATGAGACGTGATGTCAGTGCACATACCATGGATATTTGTGAGATATAGTGAATATCATGTGACTTGATGTTCCTGCTCATACCATATCTCCTGATATCACGGTGAGGTGACATCTCTCTCACAATTAACGGACTTATTGTGATTTGCATCTTGATGGATTTTATCTTCCCTAGCTAAGAGGGAGTGTTGATATTTATAGCTTTGATCAGATAAAAATGAAGAAGATATTAATATTATAAGAATAGATCAAATTGTGATATATATATTAATATATATAATTATAATAATTGATGTTATTATTATTAAATATGTATTTATATATATCATATACATATTTATATTTGAATTCGATTTGACCTCTTCTCATAATAATAATAGCCAGATCGATTAACATCACATATTATACCCATGATCAAATTAATATGCAATTATAATTCATACTGATTTGCTGTGTATCAGTCATGCCTTGTTATCACATTGCTTAGTATCGGTTATACACAACGATTTGTTAGAACAATGTTAAGCATCATATATCGATTGACATACCCTTCGGGTACTTTATATTATCACCGATTGGGTGTATTATGTTACGATCGGGTGCCAACCGCTATGCATTGTTTTGAGTTACTAAATGCCAATTAGTATTATCCGTTACCAACAACGATCAGTGTTATGAGGAGACATGATAATATAGTCATGGGAGACATGCCTCTATACTATCATGTCTCCCATATAAATACTCATTTGTTGATTGATCAAAGATAAGCATATGCAGCATTGAATGCGTGTCTTCTCATATTCGGTCAGCAAGTAATTCAGAAGTATTTCTATCAACATTTGTTTTGTAATACTTTTCCATATTCTCATAAAGTATTAATACTTAAAATATCAGTTGTGAATTCCAAAGTCTTATTTGTTGCATACCTGAAAAGAAAAGACATATTAGTTAATATACAAAATAAAATTGCATTCATTTTTCATTTGCTTTAAATCTAATCACAATAAAAAATTGTGGGGGGCATGTGAGATAGTGTCGAAGCAGCTAATTAATTTGTACTACATCACGGTTTCAATATGAGGCAAGCTCTTTGCACACCTCGCCTCATGGATTTTGATGAGATCAAATATATAATTAATATTATACACTAATTTTAAAATTATAACTATTCTGCACTATTATAGATAACCCTTTAACGGGAAAGTAGCAAACCCCTATAGTTTATAATTAATATTATAAAGTAGTTTCAAAATTTAAATTATTATTGACTATTAATACATATTATCATAGAAGCAAAAAACAGAAAAATATCAATGTTATATGCGATTGATCAGGAGTTGACATGGGTAGTGATTTATTCCCCAAAAAATCAGGATTTTTTTGTCAAGGACTTTCAACGCTTTTTTTGCAATTTATCAGGCGATTAATCGGCAAAAAGTGACAGTTAATCGCCAAAAACATTGCAGAAAACTAGTAGAAACCCTAAATGTGATGCTTACGGGAAAAACCTGCAAAAATGTGACTTGATTCTCTACAAAATTGACACGCGATGCTAAAGGTGCAGCTGGGAAAGTTGGGTCGAAAGTGTTGGAAAGTCCTGAAGTGTTGTAGAGTTGGGAAGTAGCGTAGGAGATAGATGATTACAATTTTTTTTTTCTCTTTCTACATTGAATATATTGTATAACTTGATTGATACTATTTCTTTTTAAACATTGATTTCGCTTGTACAAATTTCAAATATTTAAATTGTTGCAATATGAATCAAAAGAACACCGTAACAAAGCTGCCTTATTTAATTGTTGCAATATGATCTAAAAGAGTAGGGTAAGACATTTTTGCCTTATTTATTTTGGGGAAAACAAAGAACCCTACAATAATCATTATAATCATTTTAGGTTTGTCAATTATGACATATAAGTTCTTGTGATTAATCAAATTACTAGATATTTAAAACTCTACTCAAAATTAAATTAAGTAATTCATGCAATTCAGTCTCTAAGATCGACATATATAAGGTTGTGGTATATACACATGTATATAACACTTCACATATGTGCCTATCATGCCAACTTTGTATATAATTGTTTGTTGAGCATATATAATAAAAGGAACTTGAAAGAATTCTAGAAAATGAATTCTACTTATATGATTCTTTTATTGACAATATTTTGCAAAGAAAGCTTCATTCTGATTTTGAAAAATAAGAAAGTCCACATCATATTTTGGTGCTACTCCAAATCATAGCTTGATTGAAATCTATACAAACAAAATCAATGTTAACACTTTGAGTCCTCCAAGTTAAAAGAATATAAGGAGGTTTGTACAAGTTCTTTGGATCATTTATCTAACTCCTTTATTATCTATGCTATGGAAATGTCCTTTAATTTTAAAAATAGTAATTATTGACTGTTTTTCTTCAATTTTCTGTTTTTTTAGTAAATCCGATTTTCCCGATTTTTTCAAAAAATCCTACTCTAGCTTGCTGATTTATTCCCCAAACAATTTATGCTTTTATGGTATTATGTATAATTTATTCTTGTATAATTGTAATGTCCCCATTTTCATGTGCATCAGAGTTTGAAGGATTAGCCTATTATTTGACCCTTGTAGGCTAGTAGGGTGGATTAGAGGGTCCAGTTTGGGCATCTCGAAGGATTGCAGTTGATATATGTCAGGATTTGTTCAGGATTGTTTCTCATTTGAGATAGAATTGGGCACTTACTATTTATAGTAAGTTACCATTTTGGGAAAGTCAGAGTTACTAATTTTAGCGGGGCACCTGAACAGTTTGGTGGTAGTACAGAGATTGACTGGCATTAGCGTAGCTCATTTTAGGGTCTTACTATTTATAGTAAGTCATTATGCGGTTAGATGCTATTTTTTTCAGGATGTTCAGATGGTGGCTTTGGCAGTGAGCCCCCGGAAATGGAGCTAGTCTCTTGGATGATTTAAATGAATGTCCAGTTGGATTAATGATTTTTAATAATAATCACTATCAATAATGTTTATTAATAACAAGGTTATTAAATGTCATTAAATAAAGCTTATCTTATGTTGGCGCCAAATAGGTGAAAGGGGGGGGAGTTATATTTAAATAATATATTTCAAATGTTTGACACTATGAGAAACTCACCACCTTTAAGTTATGCAAGGAGTGAATGAGAAGCTTCAAGCTCAATATGCTTGGAAGTAAGTATAAAAGCCTTGGTGGAAAGATCGAACTCATTCCATGATGCTTTGTTATTTCCTTGATGGTTTGGTTTGGTGTTGGTTCGACACACAAGGGTTTCGGCCTTTTGATCTGAAGAATTGTGAATTCTATCAGATTTTCATTGCACTTTGAGTTGGTGTTCCATTAACCAGCGAATTGTGCCAGCTATCACCTTAATACACAGGTTATGATTGAGCTTTTCATGATCGAATGATGAAGAGGAATCGGTATGTTTCAGAAGTTTGCAGGGAGTGTGGATTGAATCAGAGAACAGATTAAAACCTTTGATGAGATTGTGTTTTGCATTTCTAGCTGCCGTGATTTTCCATATTGGTCGGCCCATAGTTTATAGGCAGTGGCATTGACTGGGAAAACTTGCGTCTGGATTTTGAGGTTGTTGCAGCGTTTTTTTTCTGAGACGGCATCACTAATTCTTGGCAGCAACTTGGTGTTTGGAAGTCTACGTGGCTAAGAGAAAGCAAAGCTCACACGTACAAGAGCTCACGCTGCACATTTTGGGTTACCACAACAATGGAGATAGCTACATCATGACATCTGCAGTCTTCCAGACTTCATCAACATTGCCAATAATTTGTTCCAGGTTCTTAGTTCAATTTGGATTTATGATGTTGCACATATGATATGCATTGGAAATCATTGCAAATATTTGAATTGAAATGAAATGTGATATTTGTGCTAAGTTGGAAGATAACTAGAATATCATGCTTTGGTATATGATTTGGGAATTGCAAAAAATCATTTGAACCATTCAAATCACACTCATATATATTCAGAAATCGGAACAAATGGTTGCATGCCAACTCCAGAGTTAGAACCCCAGTAATGGAAAAGTCCAGTAGATAAATTAAACAAGAAAACCAGTTGAACAACTTAATTAAAAACTTGGAGAAGATTAAACTGAATCAAAAAAGGATGGATGAATTGCTTTCAAACTCGACAACCATAGACAGTTTAGCACGGTATGTGACATCCATCTTTAAGGGGTCTACATCAAAACATAAAAAGGAAGAGAAACAAGAGGCTTCTACAGGTGGGACTTCTAGAAATCTTTACAATGATTTTTCAGCAGCTAGTGACCAGCATTCAGCTGATCCCATGGTTTTTAAAAATCAGATTTATGTTGAAGGAATCTCTTCACAAAGACATGAGGTTATGACTGATTTGTTTGAGGATAGCTGCATTGAGTCCCATCATTTCCATGAGACAAGAGCTCGTGATCATGGTAATGCTGATGACACGATATCTACCATTGATGGCAGTTGTAAGAGCCTGCCTGGCTCTAACTCTCAAATTGACTGCAAAGAAACTCTGAGTGCTAGAATTTGATTCTTTTGCTTAATTCTTTCAGCAATATATATAATTTCTTGTTTTTTTTTCGAACAATATTCCAATTGCAATGCACAATACACTTCCATTCAAAATGTCTATCAAATTTCCTTATACCATTTGAAGGTTTGAATGCCACCTCAATATTCCAAATTGAAAACATTAATTACTAAGGACAACGTCTGCATCAAATTAAATAAATTACTAATTAAAAACTTGCGTATTGTTCTCCACACTAGGTACTAGACTGGCCGCAGCTCTAGGGAATGGCCGTAGCCTTGTTAAAAATGAATCGACTGATAGCCAAGGATGAAATCAACCATCAACCAAACACCAAATGCATTACCCTCAGCCGCAATGTGTTTGTCCACCTTGAATCCTCCATGCAGATTTCAAACCGCAGCACTACCACACACCAAGTCTGCCGTACTGTCTTCTAAGACTCCACAATTCATTGGGAATGACCCAATTCAAAGTGGTAAACTTGTTGGATCGAATTTACAATTCGAACTACAAATATCTTCAAACAACCCTCACTCACAATTTGTAACCAATAACCAATGTTTTAAAAAGCATCGAATGATTTCTCCTTTGCTTTTGAAATCCTTATATAAACTGAATCCTCCTCTTTAAGCTCCATTTACAAGTCTTCCACCACACACTTCAAGTTCATATAACTTAAAACTTATTCCCTCCAAACTTAGGATATAAGCCAAATTAATGATCTCCACTTTAAATAATAAAGCCTCATATATAACATAAGATATCATTAAATATTAAAGATATAACTTATAACTCCAAGGTTAATTAAATAAGGAAGATTTAATTAATCCAATTGATCCATCTCCTAATCATGTTGAACACTGAACACTGAATTCCACCATCCAGAAATAGAAACTGGCCAACTGGTGACTTACTATAAATATTAAGTCCATCAATCTGGATATCCTGCCACGGACACCATATCTGACACTCTCAACACTGCTCTGATGTCCTGTCAACCCCATACTATGACTTACTATAAATAGTAAGTTCACACCAAATGACCTTCTAATCACCTCAACAGACCATGAAGGTCACACTAATGATTTGCCACGGAGCTGCTAAAAATGGGGACATTACTGTCCTCCCTCCCTGAAATTGCTTGTCCCCAAGCAATCTTAGAAAACAAAACCCTAAGTCCACCTGGATCCCAAGGATAGAATGGAGTTATGTCCCCATGATCACCTGCAAACTTCTGTGGAGAAATCATCGTCCACTGAGCAAACCCGAACACACTATCACCATGCCTACCATAGCGACCCACACAATCCACAGTGCCAAACCTGCCACTACCGGGATCCCAGTAGAGATAAAACTCACAGCCATCCATAACAATGAAGAATGGATATCCAAAATCATCTGTCAAACCAGAGCTACGTGCACACCCTGCCAATCTACCCTGAGTACTCTCGTAATGCAGATATCCATCCAGTGTAAAACCATCCTGGATGTACTGACCCTAGAAGTCATCTCTTGCTAACTTGCAGTAACGAACCCCATCAACTGCAGATGGAGAAAACCCATCCCAATAAGGATGATACAACTTTGGAGCCAACCCACACCGACGCGCAAACAAGTCCTCAACTAGTGGGTCAAAAGAGAAGTGATGAGCGCTCCTCACTGTGTAATCATGGTGAAATACTCCAATCCCTGTCAGAGGCTCATCAAAAACCAACTGAGAATCAAGAGAGGGCTCTAGTCTCTGACTCCCAACAACTGGTTGGGCAGTGTCCCGAGTAACCCGCTCAGCAAACCCAACCACAAAATCCCGATGAGGAAGCATGGTAGTCAAGATATCTACAATCTTCCCTACTAACAATTAAATACCGCGAGAACCCCGAATAAGTGTACCCTCAGAAATCCTGAAGGGTCCTTCCCGCAAAAATGGACTCTCAAGCAAGTACTCCATAAATGACTCCATGCAGTAGAAATTATAAGAAGTAACATCAACCTGCTCCCCTGCAATCCACAACTGATCCCTAGGAAAATGTGGCACTACCAACTGCCTATTATGATCAGCTGTATGAGACGAAGGAATAGATTTTCTTCTGACAGAAGGAAACAAATCATCATGGGAACTAGTCCCCAAGCTAGATGATACCCTGTCCCTATCCTGTGAATCAAAAGGAGTAGTGTCAAAAAATGGCACACCACCCTCTAATGAATCTACTCCTGCTACCTCAAGACTCTCAACAACCTGCTATGTATCATCTGTCATCGTGCTAACAACTGGAGAACCTGATACCCCAAATCTCTCTCTGATGTCCTCCACTGAAGCACACACCCCAACTGTATCTACTGCATCTGTCTCAATGATGGATGTAACTGTGACCCCAACACATCCATCACTGCTAACTGTGGAAGCTGACTTACCACCAACCACTACTATATGTAACTGAACTGGATCTATGGCTGGCAAAGACTGAATCTGCTCCAACTCCACAGTCACCTCTCCCAATTGCAACTGTGATTCCTGAAGAGCCAACTTAGTGCCCTCTAAAAGCTCAGAAGTCGTTGTGAGCTCCTGAGTAAGCTCGCTAACCTCCTTCTCTCTGTCCATCAGAGCCTCATATGTCGTACTTCCCCACTCAACTAGGTGATCTTGGTCGGCTACCAACTGTAAATAATCCTGTCTCAAAATCCTAAGAGCCTCCCGCAAGGAATGAATCTCTGTCAGGGAAAGGTAACCACCACCGTGCTCATCTGCCATAGGAGCACCCCAACCATAAACAACCAACAGTTGACGAGCGACATCAAAATGCTCCAGAGTAGAAGTAATGTCTCTCTCACTGACTCTCAACTGGCTAGTCACATGATGACTCTGCACAACGGGTCTCCTATGCATAAACTCAACTGCACTGTCCATACTATCGAAGGAAGTTGTATCCAACAAACTCCCCTCAAGATCACCGAATCTCTGTGTATTGTCATCCAAGCACACATCTACAAATTGAGTACTGACATCGGACTCATCCTCATCTACCCCCGAGGAAGGTGTTGTTGAATCTGACTCATCACAATCCTCAGCTACGTCATCCTTTGTAACCTCATGACAATCCAGATCCTGGGACCCATCCTCACTCGCTAACAACTCAGAGTCCTCCCCCAGGGTCTGATAAATCAAGCATGACTCGCTGCAGGTAGAGTCATCCTCATGAGCCACTGAGGAAGTAACCTCATAATCACTTTCCTCATGTGCCCTATCAAACTCACACATGTCCACCAACGAGGTATCACTACTAGGTACCTCTACAAACACCTCGACTCTCACACTATCCACACTATCAACAACAGGCTCAGGGTGCTAAACCTCAGTAACACTATCTGTCAAAGAGACATGCACATCCACATGTTCCTATAAAGAAGCTCCACCCTCAAGTGTGCAAATAGGATTAGTGGTTGATCCACCAAGTACAAGAACATCTCCACCAAAATCAGCAGTTACTGAAAACTCAACATGGAGATTTCTGGATGTTTCACCTGTAAACAACTCATGTCTCTTCTCATATCTTCCCTGTGAAGATGACCTATTGAACAAAGAACCCAAGTATTTAGTTGCTTTATCGATAGTTGTTGGATCTAAAAGTGGCGCATTTAATTTTTCTTGTGTTTGCCTTCGTTTCTCCATATCCTTAACTAAAGCATTTGTTTTCTTTCTTAACTCAGATAAGTTGTTTAAATTGTTTCCATGTTTTCCAGATTTCCTGTATTTGTCCATGACTGCAAAAAACACTAAAGTGTTGCTCACTTAAGTCTAACAAGTAAGCCCAATAAATTCCACCCCATAGGATGGCAGGAAACCGCTCTGATACCACTTTAAAGAGCCTGCCTGGCTCTAACTCTCAAATTGACTGCAAAGAAACTCTGAGTGCTGGAATTTGATTCTTTTGTTTAATTCTTTCAGCAATATATATAATTTCTTGTTTTTTTTTTCCAACAATATTCCAATTGCAATGCACAATACACTTCCATTCAAAATGTCTATCAAATTTCCTTATACTATTTGAAGGTTTGAATGCCACCTCAATATTCCAAATTGAAAACATTAATTTCTAAGGACAACGTCTACATCAAATTAAATAAATTACTAATTAAAAACCTGTGTATTGTTCTCCACGCTAGGTACTAGACTAGCCGCAACTCCAGGGAATGGCCGCAACCTTGTTAAAAATGAATCCACTGATAGCCAAGGATGAAATCGACCATCAACCAAACACAAAATGGATTACCCGCAGTCGCAATGTGTTTGTCCACCTTGGATCCTCCACGCAGACTTCAAACCACAACACTACCACACACCAAGTTTGCCGTACTGTCTTCTAAGACTCCACAATTCGTTGGGAATGACCCAATTCAAAGTGGTAAACCTGCTGGATCGAATTTACAATTCGAACTACAAATATCTTCAAACAACCCTCACTCACATTTCGTAACCAATAACCAATGTTTGTAAAAAGCATCGAATGATTTCTCCTTTGCTTTCGAAATCCTTATATAAACTGAATCTTCCTCTTTAAGCTCCATTTACAAGTCTTCCACCACACACTGCAAGTTCATATAACTTAAAACTTATTCCCTCCAAACTTAGGATATAAGCCAAATTAATGATCTCCACTTTAAATAATAAAGCCTCATATAAAACATAAGATATCATTAAATATTAAAGATATAACTTATAACTCCAAGGATAATTAAATAAGGAAGATCTAATTAATCCAATTGATCCATCTCCAAATCATGTTGAACACTGAACACTGAATTCCACCATCCAGAAATAGAAACTGGCCAACTGGTGACTTACTATAAATAGTAAGTCTATCAATCCGGATATCCTCCCACAGATACCATATCTGACACTCTCAACACTGCTCCGATGTCCTGTCAACCCCATGCTGTGACTTACTATATATAGTAAGTTCACACCAAATAACCTTCTAATCAACTCAACAAACCATGAAGGTTGCACTAATGATCTTCCACGGACCTGCTAAAAATGGGCACATTACAACAGTCTTACATCAATGGGCAGACATGAAGATGATAATGATAGAGGTTCTGATTTTTATTACAGCAGTCCGTTGTTTGAGTCTATTGATGGCGTTGATGACACAACAAGTGCGAAAGATGTTGTTGGTGTCACCTTGAGTTTTGACTCGCATGATGAGAGTGTTGATTTTGCGGATTGCATGGAAAATGCAAGTTCTAGTAATTCCGTTTTCTATGACAATAGAGAGATATGTTTGCATCAGCATGAGATACCAGAGAATTTACAGGTGGATTATATTGGTACTCGTGATTTGGGTACTTCTAATGTTATCTTTGAGGATGGGTCATGTTGCAGTGAGTCTGATTTGTCATATCAGACCTTAGGAAATGAATAAGAGAATTCATTGGTTGGTGATAGGTCCTAGGATTGCGACTTGCAGGGACTTATAGTTGCATGGGAAGTGGGAGTGTGTGAGGAGATTGATATAGCAGCAGCTTGCACTTTATCAGATGAGTCACTCGTTGAGGTGCCTAGTAGCAGTACCTCGATTGTTGATGTGTGCGGAGATGATAGCACACATGATGTTATTTATCATGAGGTGAGCGATGTTGATATAGTTTCATTTCATAGTGCAGATTGTGGGATAGAGAGCTTACATGGGAGTTAGGGAGTTCAGGGACATCATTGGACCAGGCAATTGAAGGTGAGTGACAGTCAAATTGCTACAGCCTTGGAGCATTATGACGCCGCTCGTCAGATGTTAGCCATATCTGGTTGGAGTGCTCCTATGTTAGATGAGCACAGTGGTAGTAGCCTTTCCCTATTAGAGACCCGTTCACTATGAGAGGCTATTAGAATAATGAAACATAACTACTTGCAGTTATTAGCTGACTGGGACTACCTTCTCGAGTGGGGTTGCACTTGTTACGATGCGTTGATGAGGAAGGAAGAGGAAGTAGTTGAGCTCACTCATGAGCTTGAAGCGAGTATAGAGATATTGGAGAGCATCCAACTGGCTCTTCAGGAGTCACAGTTAGAACTAGATGAGGTTATCGTGCAGTTGAGTCGAGTACGGTCTTCACCGGCTACAGATTCAGTTCAGCTTCCTACAATGGCAGTTGGTGATGACTTGATATCCGCTAGTTGTAGTGAGGATGTGGCTACATCTATCACAGATTTAGATGCAGTGGACACAGTTGGGATGAGTACCTTGGTAGAGAGATGCTGAAAGCCTTTGGTTGTATCAGGTTCTCCAATGGTCAGCTCTTTGTCAGATGATGCGAAACAGATTATTTATAGCTCTTGTGTGGCAGTGGTGGATTCACCAGAGAGTTGTGTGGTAGCAGAGGGCAGTACTCCACCATCTGCGCAGGGGGCTGGTACAGTGTCATCTAGTTGGGAATATGGCTTTCATGTTGATTTGTTTCCTTCCTCTGGAAGCAAATTGGTTACATCATCCCATGCAGTTGATTATGAGCGACAATATGTTGAGCCACTTGGAGGGATCAGTTTAAGGTTACTGGAGAGAAGGTTGATTCAACCTTATCTCGTTTCGACTGCATGCATAAGTATGTTGAGTACCTTCTTTGGAGAGCAGAATGTGAGGAGAGACAGTATGGGGTCGGGGCTGGTACTCATATTCACGATTTGAGGTTCATCCAGAGTGCTTTGGAGGCATTTAAATTAGAATATCTTCACTTGTTTCATGACAGAGAGTATGCTATTGGGTATGCGGAGAGACTTGGTAGGGTATCTACCCAATTAGCAATCCAGGGTCAGAATTTGGAACCATCTTTTGATTCTAGAGTTCTCAGTGATGAGCCTTTGACAAAGATTGGAACCTTTTTTCGTAACTACACAGTGAGGAGTGCTCATCATTTTTCTTTTGATCCACAGGTGGAGGACTTGATAATGCGTCAGTGTGGTATGGCATCTGTATCATACCATCCACTGTGGGATGGATATTCTCCATCTTCAAAAGATGGAATTTGTGGTTGTAAGTACCCGACACAATTGTTAGAGGGAGATTACCCACAGGGATAGCGGTCAGTTGTCCATCATGTTGTTATGTATCTAACAGGGTTTTCTACTTCTTGACCACAGGGATTTCTTACGGATACATGGTTACAGGGTGATTATAGAGTCAATGAGCATGATGACTTGGTTGGTTTTCACATCCATGGGGGACTGACAGTGTGTAGTATGGGTTTCAGTGTAGCAGATGTTTTTGGATATTCTTACCTCCATATGATGGATGGATGTGAGTTTCGTTTATATTGGGATCCAGGTGGTGGCAGGGTTAGTAGTGCAAGTTGGATGGGTCCCATAGGATTGCTTCACCATTTCTGGTATGGTGAAGTTGGGATTAGTGTTGAGCAGGAGAACTCTGGGAGTATTCTTCTCGGCAGACTTCTATTCTGGATTTGGGATCCAGGTATATTTGGTTGGACACTCTTCAATGTGCTGTTGGATTCTACGTGTGCATCGGGATTTTACTCTGGGTTCACTGGAGAGTATTGTGGTGTGTACCTGGTGTGGGTTACTAACAGTGTTACTTTTGATCCTCATGTACTGGGTCTATTTCAGATGCACGGTTTCAGTGCACAAAGTTTGGACAGATGGATTGTTGTTCACTTCTATGCAGTTGTATTTATATTGGTGTCGCAGTTGTGTTTCAGTGTGGGACAGTTCTCAGTCTTCCTTTGGTTTCCCTTAACCAGCGAATTGTGCCAGCTATAACCTTAATACAGAGGTTATGATTGAGCTATGCATGGTCGAATGATGAAGAGGAATTGGTTTGTTTTAGAAGAAGTTCACAGGGAGTGTGGATTGAATCAGAGACAGATTGCAGCCTCAGATGAGACTGCGTTTTGCATTTCTAGCTGCCGTGATTTTCCATATTGGTCGGCCCATAGTTTATAGGCAGTGGCATTGACTGGGAGAACCCGTGTCTCAATTTTGAGGCTGTTGCAGCGTTTTCTTCTGAGACGACATCACTAATTCTTGGCAGCGACTTGGTGTTTGGAAGTCTATGTGGCCAAGAGAAAGAAAAGCTCAGACGTACAAGAGCTCATGCTGCACATTTTGGGTTACCACGACAAAGGGGATAGCTACATCATGACATCTGCGGTCTTCCAGACTTAATCAGCATTGCCATTAATTTTTTCCAGGTTCTTTGTTCAATTTGGATTAATGATGTTGCATATGACATGCATTGTAAATATTTGAATTGAAATGAAATGTGATATTTGTGCTTAGTTGCAAGATAATTAGAATATCATGCTTTGGTATATTATTTGGGAATTGCAAAAAATCATTTGAACCATTCAAATCACACTCCTATATTCAGAAATCGGAACAAATGGTTGCATGCCAACTATTTGACAAAATGCCAAAGGGTCAAAACTGATTTTCCAGAGTTAAAACCCCAGGGGTTCTTACAATAATCTAATGAAATTCTTAATCAACATTCATTCTTCTTCAGCAACATGAAGGTTCTATGTGATGTTATTTCCAATTCTTTCATATAACTTCTGCCTCTATAGTAAAATAGTTTCGTTCAAGCCTAGCATTACTCTGCGTTTTTAATGATTATTCCTACAAAATATCTTTTTAAGAAAGATTTGAGTGAGGAATATCCCTTTCCATACTGATTTCGTACTTTAATATGACTATATATAAAGTTGCTTTTGCACTACCAGAGGTCTTCAATAGGATTAGTAGAATAGATAATTATAATTTATAATTGCATATTTCTTGATATTGTGTCCACATATGCAACTGGAGGAGTGGTTAAATATATAATTTTATATTTCACTTCGTTTTCCTTTGGGTTTAAGTCTCTTTGCCAGATACACAATAATATTGTCAACTAAAATATCTTACGATGGATGTCTTCACAACTTATGGCAACGTAGATGTTGGACCATATTTGTTCCAATTATGTGTGAAACAGCTACTATTTTAACCATACTGAATATTAATAGTATCTACACTAAATATATGTGGATTATTGCTCCATTATTTTCTTACGGCAAGGAAACAGTCTTTTTTCTTCTTACATTATGCTCAAATGTTTGTGGATACAAATAGATAGCACTTTTTTAATTATACTTCTCACTATGTGCAGTTTAATTGTTTGCAGGGTTTGTGGACAGGATTACTTTGTGGCATCTCAAGTCAGACTTGCATCCTATTATGCATCTCATTTTTCTTGACCAATTGGACTAAGATGGTACTATCATTCATTTGCATCACTCTTATAAACTATTACTTCCACAAATTCTGTTTGAAACATCAAGGTAGATGTTTAGATGTTCTAGTCAGCATTATTTATTGGCAAAATATGAAAAACTATAGATTATTCCCCCCTCCCCCTTCCACATGGATCCACAGTGAAATATCCCAAGTATACATCCACAAAAAATATGCGAAAACACAATATGCTCAGAAAAAAACTATCAATTTTGATACTTCAATCATTAGATTGAGAACAATTGAGGGAAAATGACGCACCTTTGGCTACAAATGAAGATCCACGTTTGGAAGCATGGATGGACAGTGATGGATTGAAGGGAGCTTGAAATGTGCACCAGTGATTGTTGATGGAGTCTGAATTTATCTTTGTTCCTTTCCTTCTCCGAGCTTGATGATTGAAATACCACAGTAGTAACAATGCCACTGCTATATGAATGTCGCAGCTCCTGTCTGATATAATGATCGCAGCCCTAGCGAACTGCAAGTTATGCTGCCCACAATCTGAATATATATGTCGATGAGGTACTAATGATGCTTCCTCATGGAACCACAGCCAACATAGAAAATGAAACAATGAATGCAATAGTGGATGTCGCTTGCAAAAGGATGTATATCGGTGTCCTAACAAGGAATGTTCTGATCGCAACCAAAGGTTGCAGAGTGTGCTGCCGAACAGATGCAATGGTGCTGTATATTAGGATCACAGCGCTACAGATTGGCAATGAAAGTATATCGCTGTCAATAGTGGACTGTGTGAAATGTCGAAATAGGCTGAATGTGAATATCATATGATATCTTCAAGTATATGTAGTGTCTTTCCGCCAATCTGGTCTCTATCAAGAGACTACACCAAATTGCAATGAGCAGACTAGGGAGGGTCTTGCACCTCCAAAACTGCAACTCCAAAAGCCAATTCCAACTTGGAATTACAAACAATGAAAGAGATGATCGATGATGATTAATTGCTCCAAAAGGCTGATATGTGTATGAGGCCGATCACCTCCAAAAACAAGCAAGTCGACCAAGCATAATATTAGCACCAAGTTTTTCCTTAATAGCTCACGGGGAAGGATGAGCTACAATGCACACATAGAAATAGGTCCCGATTAGAAGGGAGGGGACATGATAGTCTCCAAATCTTGGAATTGCTTGCCCACAAGCAATTTGATATTAGGATGCTTCAAAACTGCTCACTCTCCCAAGTAACATCCTCAACTAGTGCGTCCTTCCATTTGACAAGGCATTCCATCATGCGGGACCTTAGCCTTCTCTCCTTGAAATCTATGTTCTCATCTGGCTCCAAGGCAAGCTTGCCGTCATCAAGTGGTAGAAGCTCCTCCAAAACTGTAACTCACTGCCCAAGAGCCTTCTTGAGGCAAGAGACATAAAACACTCATGTATTATACTATTCTTTGGAAGCTCCAACTCATACGCCACCTCACCTACTCACCTTGTAAGGGCCATAGAAGCGGGGCTCAAGCTTCTCTGCACTAAAACTTTTCAAAGACGACTGCTTGTAGGGTTGTAAGCGAAGATTGACCAAATCTCCTGGCTCAAAACTACACTCAATTGAGTGTTGATCTGCATACATCTTGTTGGCTAAATATTTTGCAAGTCACTAAGACTACAACTTGCAAAACGTGTGTTTTAGGCAGCAGTATGTGAGATTTCTCTCTCCTCTCAGCAATAGGGGAGGCTCCCTTCTTACCGCAGGTGGCTTCAAGTAGAACTGAACTGTAACACATACAGTTCGCCTTGGAATAGTAATACCGGTGACTCGATGATTGACATAAGAACAATCAAACAAGGCAGCAATTGATTTATTCTAAAGACGAGGTGATACAATGAGCTCAAAGTCTCCTGTCCTCACTTCGAATAAGTACCCTAATCTATTCTCCAATACTGAAGCTCAAAGTCTTCAGTCCTTGGGGTATATCAGCCACTAATTTCTATAGTAATCCTAATTTCCTGAAGCACAAAGTCTTCAGAAAATTTGGATTAAAACGCTCAAATGATATATGCAAGATAACTATTAATTCGAGAAAGGATTAACCAATGAGACATAAGAACACACTCGTTAATTTTCAAACTAACAACACAAAGTTTGTCAATTCTCGTTCCTTTATTCAAATGCTCAACTTTGCACAATGAAACTCAAAGTTTTCAGAATACAGAGAATTGCCTATAGCTTTCTTGCTCACAACCAAAAGATGAATATTTACAATGAGCTCCCTCCTTTATATAGGAAAAGAGGAGAGAGGAAAGTGGAGAAGAAAGGGGAAACCCTCAACCACTTTGAATTATTCTATCCTTATCTTCTAACTAACTAACTTTGACTTATTCAATGCTGCAGGACCTAATGTCCTTGCAGCATGATTACATGAGATTACGTTACATATTTTCGTGTAATCCGTCAAAGATTCAACACTTTTACAAAATGCATA
>MU223332.1:6882391-6894352 GCA_018584345.1 Thuja plicata | reverse complement strand
CCTTAACTGATTTCTTACAGTAATGCACTAATCCACTAAATGTTGTCAAACTACTTTGAAAAGTAGCAAAAGTTGCTCTGGCAACTTTTTGTAACTTTTACAACTTGGATTATACCAATCCATTTTAAGACTCCACGAACATGTTCAAGACTAAAACATTACTCCCTAATCACTATGACCCATTTTAAATGGTTTCTCACATTTGGCCTATGTGCCCATTGAGCCATTTCTTGACAATCTTGACAAGTCACAAACATTAACAAAATACTTCACACTCCGTCATAACCAACCTAATGGATTCCAAGGAACCCTTATTCCTACAATGAACTTGAAAAGGTCCTACAAGATTTTTTTTTGAGGGATTATCACTTAAACCCCTAGGTGCTCCTGCACCAGAATGAGACAGTCAAATCAAGAAAAAATGGTTTGGCGTAAAAATTATTTCTTTTTTTGGACCTAGAGGAACAAAATGTTTTTTTGGCAAGATCACAGGCTATATGGGTCCCCCCAAATATAGATGCTTCAAGATAAATTTTGACAAGGCTTACCATAGAAATTTAGGGAAAGTAGGTGCAGGTTGCATCACACATTATTGGAATGGTAAGTTAGTTGTAGAATTGGATTCATCTTTGGGTGTCTTAACTTATTGAAAAGTAGAATTCCAAACCCTTATCAATGGATTAATTTCATGTTACCATATAAGTATTAATCAAATAGAGATAAAGGGTGATTCAATATTGGTGGTAAATGTTGTTAGGATTAAAAGAACTCCCAATTGGAAGCTGAAAGGATTTCTTGACCGAGCACTAAAATTGGCAGACACTTTCAAATAATTCACCATCAATCATATCTACAAGGAAATAAATCAAGAGGAAGGTCAATTAGAAAATATGAGAGGAGATGGATTGATCATAAGAATATTCACTGATTGGGCCAAGCTACATATACTAGGTCATGTAAGCCACTTGATAGGTAAAAAGGTGACTAGGATAGTGATTAGAAGGGGTGGAAATGTTGCTTCAATAAGGCTAAAATTTTTATACCCCATATCACAACATGATTGTATTATAATAAATATAAATATATAAATTTATGTTAAGGTCATTTCAAGTATTGTGCTCAAGATCTTACAATTATGGAAAATATTACGTATGAGAAGGTGGAAACAAATTTGAGATAGAAAAAACATTTAAGTTTACTTGAATGAAACCTAGATTTATGGGAGAAAGTTATGGACCAGAAAAGAGGAACGATAGTTTGTAATACATACATGATCATGGTAGGAAGTTTGTTAATTACACCCCATATGAAATGAAAACATTCAAGGATGGAAGAAAATATAAGGGTGAGCTCTTAGTTATCAAAATATACTATATTAAGTGAAATATGAGGCTATCAACCATGGTTTCTAAAGAAATAGAGTATGCCCTACATCTTAAACTAGAAAAAGAAATGCAATAGATGGTGTTCTTAGGAGAAATTACACATGAACTCTAGTGAAAAACTCTTAATTATCTAGATAATTTGGAAATTAGAGTAGTAAAACAAATGCTTAGAGAAGAATGCATCTACATGGATAATTGATTTAGGGTTAACAATGATATCTCTATAGTCTCTGTGTTTATCTTATTGGTAATGGGTGAACCTAAGTTTGAAGCTTTGTACTGTGTCGATGGGTGTTTTAAAAATAACTCCTTGGTGACCTGAATATAACTATTAGGAATGTGGAAAAAAATATTTTGGTGCCATACCCAATTGACTATTACATCCAAGATGGGTCAAGGGATGTGTCATAGTGATGAGGTTGTGGTGGAAAAATGCCTCGTTTTTTGTATGAGAGACAAGAAGAGTTTTAAGGATAGGAAGTTGGCCATAGAAAGAAACATATATTTACTTCATAAATGGCTTGGACATAAGGAAACAATGATTACTGAATAGCGGAAGATATATTTTTTGAGGAAGGATAATATCCCTTCACAACTAAGGCATGTGGTGATGAAGTGCAACATATGGCAAGGAAAAGGGGAAGACCAAGGAAGTTTGACCCAATGACAACAAATGACCCCAGTATGGATAAGGAGATGAAAAGACCATCCTCTTCTCTAGATAAACATATGCCCTAACATAGATAATTCTACTTTGTGGACCAAAGCCTACTTGAATGAAAGAGGATGAAGGGGAGGTAAGACCCAATGCCAACTTCTGAAAGTGTTGGTGCCCGAGATGGATAAATACAAGTTCAAATAGTTATAAATTATGGTCTACATGGATTTTAATATTATACCATAATGTAGATGGTAGATAGTAAAAGTGTCAAGGGGTTTTAGTTTCAACCATATTAACAAATGCTAAAGATAGTAGATAGTAATGTTCTCATCTGACCCGTGGCTGGTAATTTGGGGTAATCTATACTAGTTAAGCCTCTATTTTATTTGTCAATAGATATAGGAGGTAATTGGTGGTAAGGCATGGACCATAGCTCAACAATGATAAAAGTTAGATGTAACCTCTTTTTTATTATTAATATAAATTCTTCGTACACCTATTATTGATAAAAATTTATTTAAACAAAAATAATTAAATTATAATTAACTTTGACCATAATATTAATTCTATTTCTAAATAAAATTATTTTCTAAAATATAACAACAATAACAATAAAAAAAAATTTCCCATGGAATGCAGGTTTCTATACCCTTTTACTTATATACTTCAATAAATGAAAATATTAACGGGTTTAGGGATAAGGCTATAGCTAACCCTGCTCTGCATTAAGGGCTTTTACTTCTTATCTATGAGTTTTTTAAAGTCCAAATTTTGGGGAAGGAGATTGCTCAAAAATAATATATGGAGGCCTCTAGCTCTAACTACACTCCTTTGCAGACTGAAGATAGTGAAGGCTTGCACTCTAAGGAGAAAGATGAGTATGACACTAAAATGAATAATCTAGGTTCATCCTCTAAGAAGCGTATTGTTAGTATGCATAATATTAAAAAAGAAAAAATGCTGACCCCTACCAAAAAATAGACCACCATGGTTATATCTTTAGATGAGGATTACAATGATAATGAGGAAGGTATGGACATAGAAGGGGAGGAAGAAATTTCCAGTAGAAAAGGTAGGAAGAGAAGGCAGACAATGATGGTGAAATACAAAAACAAAAAGGGTAGGAATAGGGATGAGAGTGCTAGCTGGAGAACTCCCAAGGACAAGAACCACAAAGCTTCCCCTGTTTCAGGCCACAATGTGAAGGAGAAGCTCCAGGATGAGAATTACGAGACAAACCAAGCCATTCCATCTCCTCAGTTCTCACAACCCCAAAATACTGGGAATGATAATAGACAGTATAGCAAGTTCTTCTGCTATATGTATGAACAAGGGAAGATTATGGGATGGTGTAACTTCAATGTTAAAAATGCCAAAATGGGGATTACCTGGGAGGTTATTAACCCCAAGGTCATAGAAGGTGAGGGCGACTGGATTATGCTGGAGGAACTTATCAATCCAGCTATGGTGGTGCTTAGTGACAACACCAGGGAATTTGAGATGGATCTTCTCAATAACACAAGGAATAACATGTTGGATAGCTATAGGAAAATTAAGTGGCTTTTCCATACATTGGAGGATCTCAAAAATAGGTTTAAAGGTATAGACAAAGCCAATGTTGATAGCAATGTTGTTGAACAGATGAATCTGAGCAAAGTCCAAAAATTGGAGGAAAAAATGATTAGGGTTAAAGCTACCCTAAAAAACATTGCTGAACAAAGTTATAATATCCTCAAAGCTTCGTAAGAACACACTAAGGCTATAATCAAGAAACTAGAGGAAAAATGTGAAGGGAATGATGCGGTCAATATGGGTGTGGAGAAAGAGCAGAAGCTAGAATAGGGCCTCGGCAAGAGGACTAGAGCCAGTACTAAGAAGAAAAAGGATAATGAAATGGCAATTGATCTCTAGAAAATCAAGGATTCGGCTGCTAATATGGAGCTGCTTGAGGCCAAGGTGGCCACCCTGATGGTGGACATATCTTGAGTGTCCCTAGTCTTTTTCCCTGCCCCTGTGATTTTTTCTTTTTAGTAGCTTAGTTTGTTTTTTGTTCTGGCCCTGTGTTGGCCTATTCTGGTTTTTGTCTCTGTTTCATTTAGACTAGGTGTAATATTTTATTTTCAAACTATGTTTTGGGTTTCATGAACCCTGCTAGCACTGCACATCAAATTTCTCAAATTCCCATGCTTTGGAAAAGTTTCCCATGTCTTTTGATTCAAAATCTAGGTGGTAGTATGTAAAAATTTCAATTTTGTGGTTAAATCTCCAAATTGCCTTGTTCTAAAGCTTTAGTCGCGCAGTCACACTGGTCTTTTATCATGTCTTTTTAAGTGAGCGAGTGAGCGACTTGGTCATTATTTTGTCTTAATCACGCACTCACGATGAAATTTTGAAGTTGGGTTTTTAGTCCGCGACTGAGTGAGTTGGAATTGTTTTGTATATCGCTCACTCATAGGGGATTAAATTCTATGTCAAAAATTTCATCAAGTCAACGATGAGTTAAATCTGTATGTATCGCACAGCCGCGGTGGTCTTAAGTCTTTCACTTTTTGGTCTGCGACTGAGCAAATGGTGTAAAAGGAAGGGTCTTTCCGCTCACTTGCGCAAGTATTGAATGTTGTGTTTTGTGCAGTGCGAGTGTGTGATACAGTGTGTTTTGGTCATCAGATGGTTTTTGTCGCTCAGTCGCACAAGAAATATGTAGTGTTAATAAAGTGCGCGAGTGCAAGACTAAATGTTTAGTTTTTCTCTTTCTCACTTGCCAATGATTCACTGTTTCAAATTTTAAGCTCACAAGTGCACGATGAAAGAAAGAAAAGGATATCACTCACTAAACCATGAATACAGTCAAATGAAAAGATATCAGTGAGTGCACGATGATGAAAAAGGGAAAGTTGTCGCTCAGTCATACAGGAAGAAAGATCAGTCAGAGAGATCAGTGAGTGAGCGATTAATATATTGTGAAGGTGTGGTGAAGGCACTCACTTAGTCACAAAGGATTTATTCATGAAGAAATTTTAGTAGCGAGTAAGTGACTATAATAAAGAAGGGTCATCGCTCACTCGCTAATGCTTATGAATTGGAATATCTTGCAGTGCGAGTGAGCGACTAAGTAAAATACATAATGAAAATAGTCATCACTCACTTGCAGAGGTATAAAGACAAATTAGAAAGCCATGGTGACTGCGCAACCAGAAAGTAATGTATGATTATTTTGAAAACCCGTTCACTGGCTCAAGCACAAAGCATGATAAGTGGAGGTCAGCGAGTGTGTGACTAAGAAGTGACTGAGTAATAAAGATCATGTTGCTCACTCACAAAGTTTTAATGAGAGTAAAGTTTTGAGTGGTGATTTTGCAACTGATAAAAGAGTAAAGTGATGTCGCTCACTCGCTTAGGTATAAATACAAAGCATGAAGAGATAGCGAGTGTGCGATTATAAAATGATGAAGTTGCCAGTTAGGTCATCACCCAGTCATGAAGCATATGAACCAAAGCAAAGATAGAGTTCGAGTGCGCGACTAATAGAAGAAAAGGTCTTGTCTCTCACTCGCAAGGACAAATTTGGATGTAAGTAAGGTACAAAGGGTTGGCAACAAATTGACATGTGGCTCATTTCAGGCTTACGAGTGCAAAAAGAAAAAAAGGTGTGTACTCTTTTAGCAGGGATCATACAGTGTGAATTAAAGGCAACATTAGTTATAGAGAGATGACTGCATGATATTGCAAGTGCAAGAATTTGGCATTCAATTGGAAAAGATGCCAATTTGATGACTATAATTATGAATGATTGAGTTTGATTTTGTACAATTCTCAATTCTGCATCCTAAGATTTTCTATAAAGGGTGATAGAGCTTATTTGTTTGAAATAGCTTGTCTAAGATAGAAATTTGAAGAGGAAGGATGAGTCAATCTACTGCTAGCGTTGCCTCACATGGGTCTGAGAAGAAGGAGGTTACACCAAAAAAGTATGTGGAAGAATTTTCCGAGTTGCTGCTTGGAACATTCAATACAAATAGTACAAATTGGGATGAATGGAAAGACAAATGGTGCCAATGCAGAAACTCGGTCACTCCAAATTACTCTGGTAATATTTTGTTCCATTATTTTTGGAATAATGGGGTTAAAGAAGTTCCCATTTGCAATCCATAGGATTTGAATATGGAAAAATTAATCATGCTTGATGTTTATGTTGACATAGGCCTTATTAGGGAACTTGCTAAGAACTACTACCCAGTAGCTAGGGTAATCAGGAAGAAAAATAAAGAGACCTTAGTTTCCATAGATAGGAGGTTAGTGGCAAAATTTTTTGGGATGACTGGTGCATAGTGCACAGATATTGATTTAAAGAAGATTCAAGGAGATTATAGCAAGAGAGAACATTTGATTAAGAAATATGAAATGCCCAAATTCATGCCCAGGGTAGATAGGCACCTGGTGAAAATCCTAGACTATCTCAAACCACCTTTTGACTTATCCCTATTTCACCATTACATAAAATGCACAGTACATGACTTGACCAGAGTACTAGGTTTTGATGGAGATTCTACAGTGCCCCAAGACAGGCTCATGATGGCAATGAATATTCAACACCCAGAGGTCAATACTGATTATGACTATGTGGGGTACATAGTTGATGCTATTCATGTTGCATTAGTTGAGATACAGTCGGATGCCCCAGTACCTACATTCAAGCATTATTCTCATCTGATGTATATGATTCTATATTTTAACAGGGCATCTATGGATAAAGAACTTGAATTGTTTGTTTTAGAGTATGGTGTCGATGCACCAATCCAAAGATGGACCCAAGTATGGGATAGTTCATCCGTCAAATCATCTTTTGTATGCTTTTGAAATTGGATTGTGGATCTAGTTTTTGATTTTTTGGGAACAAATAGGCATAGACTTCCATTTGAGATTAGAAAAGTCTTGAGACCTTGGGAATTTGTTCCAAACTGGCCTATTACTCACAATTGGGGTGAATTTTTCTTCTTTGATTATATTATACTATAATCAGAGTGTATGGCTGCACACAACCACCTCACATCCTCCCCAAGTTTGTTCCTCTTAGGATTGCATTTTTAGAATTTATTTGGCAAAATCACTTGGGTTGATAAAGAATTTTTAGAGGGACATAGAAAGGGTACTTTTATCCCTAGATTATGGGTAGATTTTAACTTCTCCATTGGGAAAAGAGTTTTTGACTTGATTAATGACTTCTTGAAGCAATATAGAATGTCTCGCATAGTTGCCAGGTTTTGTGATCCAAAACAGTTTATACAAACAACCCTGAGAAGAATGACTCCTTGGTAAAAGATTAGAGATCATGAGCCACTGGATGTTGAAGATATTATGAGGAATAAATTAAATAAGCATGAAGTCATAGAGAGGAGAAGGAAATGGAATGATCTCCTTAGGGCAGAAGCTAAATGGAAAGAGTCAGACAATACTTTCTCTGGTTTTTTCCTATGATCTCCCATACTTACAAAGGATGGAGGAAATGCTTCAATCCTATGACACTTTAATGGAAAAAGTACCATAGTTTAGTGCTGAGGATGCACAGTCTCAAGGGTCCCCAATTCTTGTTGCATTGCATGACCCAGAACATCAAGAACAACAAGAGGAAGAGCATCAAGAAGATGAAGAGGCTGGTGAGGAAGCTACCTTTGCTAGAGAACCAGCCAGGAAAAAATAAAAGAAAGAACACAAGATGATGCAGGACATGAAAAGTATGGCCAAGGCTATGATTACTGAACATGGAAAATATTTTAGAAAGCTAAAAAGACAACTGCAAAAGGAGCCTTAAACTGAAGGCCAAGGGGAAAATCAAATGGTTTTATTTGAAAAGGATGATGAGAAAGTCATGATAGCCAATGAATTCATAAAGTCTAAAGAGTTCAAGAGTTTTCTGATCAAGCTATTCAACAAAAGGACTTGAGAAAAGGATTAACCACAGGTAAAGAAAATGTAGATTAAAATGAAGAGATTGTGAAGACAATCTAGGATTATGATACTGATAGAGAATTAATCACTGTGGAACAGGCCAGATTGGTGGTACAAAACAATGGAGTATTGTTGATGCTCAGTTGGTAATTACAATCCACTTTCATCATTAACCAAATCAGGAGGCAAGAAGACCCCTTAATGAAAGTAGAGTTTGAAATTGATGAAGTTATGAAAGGATCAGGATTTGATCCTAAATCCAAGACTCTAGCTATATGGTCATTAGCCCCTGCTACACAAAAGCCTCTAGTCATGACTATAAGAGAGGAAAAACAAGTAGACACGATGATTTGGAATCTCCATAACACTACAAACACTGACATAGCTCAGTTAATGACTCAAGTATCATTTATGAACCTGGCAAAGGTTGATGATCTATCTAAGAGGTATGAAACAAATTTTGGCTAGATGATGGCCTTAGCAAAAAAGCATGAAGAGGTGGTGGTTCAGAACCACACATTGGAGGAAGAGATTGCTAAGTTAAAAGAGGAATTAGTGGAGAGTAAAAGAGAGAAGACTCTATTCCCTCGGGAAATACAAAAAAATGAAATAGATGCTACCATAGAGGCAAAAGAAGATTCATCAATAGCAGAAGGACAGTCCAAGGAATTGTCATGGGGACAAAGCATAAATGTCATGTCTATCATATTTCCCATACTTCAACATCGAATTGATGTTTTGAAGAAGAAGACTAACATAATGTATACACTATATGGCTCATTGCAAGAAGCATCAAAGATAGTTGCTGAAGCTATGACATTCTTGGAGCCCACTTTTAAGACTTGGTCAAGAAGAGACAGGTTGATGGACAAATTGAAGACAACCATGTTATATAGTGATGATTTTCCTGATAAAATCATAGATACAATAGAAATGATCAGTGAAGTGAATAACACATATGGCTTCTTCAATGGTAAGGCTGAATTAATAAGTAATAAGTTGCAATTATTTGGTGACCAATGCCCTCCCCTGATTCCTAAGATATATGATAAAGTTGGTATTCTGAAGCTGTAGTCTGATTGGATAGATGGATTTGATGGAATATTTGAAAATGAGGAGCTGAAGAAGTGCCTGGAGAAGGATGTAAATGCTGAATACTTCAATGAACTCATTGAAAACCTCTTCAAGGTTGAAAGAGATATGGCAAAGTTTGTCTCAGAGGCAAGAACAACCATTGACGCCAGGTGGATAGAGGCTATTGCAAAACTAGAAAAGGTAAAGACTTTTGATTGGCCCACCTCCAAGGAGGTAAATAGGTGGGAAGTGAAGCTAAAATGATGAAGAGGATACTGTCAAACTGCATCAACAAACCTTGTTCAAACTTCACCAACTTTTGCCACCTATTTTCTGTTGCAGCTTTTGTTTTTTGTTAACTGCAAATTTTGTTGTGTAAAAGATTTTGTAAATATTTCCCATGTATTCCGTAGATTTTTGCATCCTTATTTATAAAAGGATTCCAAGACTACTGGGAAAAAGATAGCCATTTTTCATTTGGATGTACAAGTTTAATATACAAACTATGGTTTAAGACTAGTATGTGTTTTTGGGTTTTGAAATACAATTGACTGTAATAGCAATTTTGATCATGAATACAAATGAGATCCATCAATAGTTTCTGAAACATATGATGAGTATTTTGTCTTCAGTATGGTTTTTTGAATTTTATGTAAATTGAATGTTTGAAGAATATTCAATTTATGCATCTGTCAGGCAGATTTTGAAATAATTTTAGGGTTCTTTCAAGCAAAGATTAAAATCGCCTTAGGATTATTTTCAGTGGGATTCAGGTTTTATAATGAATTTGATGAATTAATTTGTTATATGTGTGAGGATAGATATATAAGGTATGTCTATGTTTATGTCAGATTCTATAGTTGTCTTAAATTTATGTTCATGAGCAAAAGGGTTAAAGCTATGCAGCAGTGACTCCATACCCTAGGATTAAGCACTGGTCTGTTTTCCATTGAATTAGGTGACTATCACTATTAAAATTGATCTTTACTTTTATATTTGGTCTATTTAACAAATGTTACAGTGATCAACTCATGTAATTCCATTCATATTCTATTGGAATAATTTAGTGATTCGATTATTCTGAGTTAGAAGGGTAATCCCACCCGAGTTTATGGAGCTCAAAGTGTAGAGGTTTTAAAAACCCTATTTATGTCATTATGTATCTTGTGTGGTCAGTGTGTGGGATAAATAGTGCAAGCTCTTTGAGAGTATTTTTTATGTCAGCAAGAAAAGGAACTAACAAAAAATGGTGACTCTACTGGGGACTTTTATCAAGGAATGCGTGAAAGGTTAGTCTGAAGATAATATTCCATAGTATAGATTCCTTGAAGTCCAATTTTTTTGAAATCACAAGTTGTGTATTGCACTTTATTGAATCATATCCTCAAATATCATTTTCAAGGTGAAATTTCATTATTTTATTCCCAAAGGTTTTTGGGTGGCGACTCTGAGTTATTGGTTATAGTGTTTCTAAGGGGAACACTAGCAGATCAAGTGTGTGAAATTTTATTTTGGAAAAAATGAGGAATACAAAAGCAAACAAAAAAAAAATCATTCTCAAGCAACATCAGAGAGTGATGTTTCTAAAATTTCTAGAAGAAACCATTCTAGGAAAGGAGAATCTTATAATAACACCTTTTGGAAGCCTAGATCTGTAGGCCCCGGTGAGTCCTTAGGTACTATTCCTAAGAAAGAAATAAATGAACCTTTGAATCCTGAGTCTGACACTACTGGTTATTTTGAGGATATATTTAACCCTAGACCAAATAATGTATATCAAGAAAAGGGTGAGACATCATCATATTTCAAGGGTATCCCTTATGAACAGGTTGAGGACCAAAAGGGAGATAACTTGAGGAATATCTATGACTCTTCCAGTTCTGATATTGAGGGAGTCCTCAGAGATAATAATCTTTTGAAAAGGGAATTAGATGAACTCTTACTTATCAAGTAGAAAAATGATGAGGCTAGAGGGGAAAAAATTATAAGTGCAATCACTGAGAGAGAAATTTTGAAAAAGCGGGTTGCCTAATTAAAATTGGCAGCTCAATGTGCTAATGAGGGATTTCATGGCTTGAATAAATAACTTTTTGGAGATGTAGACACCCTGAGAAAAGAATGCCAAGAAAGAGAACACCTACTCAAGAAAAGTGATCCCAAAGATACAAGATCACCTGCGGTGAGGCAAGTCATTAATTATGAAATCAAAAACCCCCTAAATCTCATACACTTACACCAAATGTATCAACAGTTAATGTCACACAAACAATTGTTGAAAAGGGAAAACAAAAGTGCATAGGTATTAAATTCTCTAAACCTAAGATTGAATAGTGTATATCTCAAGATTTGTTTTCACTGGATATGGAATTAGAAAGGGTTAGAAAGGCCAAAGGGGATATGGCAAAATAGTTGGAAAGAGCAGAGTTAGAAACTACTGCTGCAGAGGTGAAAAGAAGGATTTGCTTCTTGATTTCCATGACTAATCCCAATGTAACAAATAATGCTAATACAGCTAGTCAAACTATGCTTGCATTTAACTCTAGTATTCAGACCAACAACACTAATCCAAATACCTAGACATATGGTGCAGCTCAAGGAGTTTCATCACAGTCAGGAGTAAGTAGACTTAATAAAAATATTAGCCACCAAAATGTGGGCATTGGTCATAACATTGGCAATATTGGCCAGAGTGTTGGCCAGAATATAGGCACTAATTTTCAAAGAAGACCTATTCATTTAGAGAGATATCGGCAATTATTCTTTGATTGTATCTGTAATACCCTCTCCTATGGTGATACTTGGACTTTTGACTTGGACATTTTATTATGATGGTTAGAACTATACATTTACATTTATATTTTGTGGATGATGATATGATTGATATGCTCATTTATG
>MU223332.1:6863841-6878740 GCA_018584345.1 Thuja plicata | reverse complement strand
TTTTAAATGGAAAATTGAAATGAAAGTACTTAGGTATTTCTTAATAAAGAATCTTATAATGATATGATGTAGTTTTCTTTGAGAAATAAATCTTGTTGTTAGCTTACTTAATGGACTTAACTGAATCGTGCATTAAATTAGAAGGGAACTCTGGAAGGAATCTAAGTTTAGGTTTTGTTCACATAATTCTTTTAAAAGTTCAAAAATTTTCATGAATTTTTACTTAGGTTTTTTCTTTTTCAAAGAGAATCTCTGTTCTCTTCCCCGGTTCCCTTGCGGGGCATGACAGTATCCCTGGCCAACCCAACCTTATTCCTATTAAGGTCAGAGATAAGATTCCCAAATTTAGTGGGAATAATGTTGTAACTGGTGAAGAACATTTAAAAGTATTTTCGAATACAATGAATGATTATGAGATTGGAGATGAGGATGTTGTGATGAAATTATTTGTACAATCCTTAACTGAGGATGCAAGAGATTGGTACCGAGGTTTTCCTGATCATAGTATCTATTCTTGGGATGAATTTTTTAGAAGTTTCAAAGAACAGTATGGTGACAAAATAAATTTTGGTTTTATGTTAAATGAATTCAACAGTTTGAAGAAGTTTGCTAATGAAGGCATTGCTAAATTCAATGTTAGGTTTCAAAAGGCTATGTATAAGTTGTTCCAAGTATTGATATTGGATGAAAATGTATGTGTCACTACCTATTGTAATGCTTTAGATGGAAAGACTATTTACCTTCTTAGAGATAAAGATCCTCAGACTATGAGAGATGCATATAAATTGGCCATAAACATAGAAAGCAATAGAAGAGCTTCTGGAAAACTTGGTAAATGGGATGACAGTAGACTCTAGAAAGAGTAAAAAACACAACCAAATAAAAATACCAAGGAAGAAGATAAGATGGAAACATTGGTAAGTGTAGTGAAATATCTTTCTGCTAAGGTAGACAAGAATGAGAAGGGGTTTCAAAATAATAGGCCACAATACCAAAGGCAAGATAAGCCCTACAAGTTGCAAGATTTTCCCTATAAGACTCAGTGGAAGGATGGAAAACCTTTGTTAGAAGAACAAACTGATCTTAAGAAAAAAGACATCCCTGACCCATTGAAAAAAAAACAATGCTCATAATGTGGAAAATACTCCTTGGTGCATGGCCTATAATATGCCTCATTCCCCTTATTAATGTGCAGTAGCTCAAAGTATGGTGGAGCAACATGAAAAAATTGGAACACAAGAAAGTTAGAGTGAGAAAAAACCTGCAATAAACATGTGTGCACTTACTATTGAAGATGACAATGGTAGTTCAGAGGAAGAGCCACAATAAAACATGCCAATCATAGTAAATAATGCAAACACTAAGTTAGAACATTTTCAATTTGGAATGCCTAATGATGAAGAGATAAGATTTCTAACTATTGTTACTGTGACACAGGCAAGAAGTTCATATAAACTTAGGAATAGAAATGGTGATTAGAGTGGGAAACAACCTGATTCACCTACCATCATAGAAGTCATAAATGAGGAAACTATACAAGGAGAACTGAAGGACACTTTGGTCAAAGAAAATAAAGCTACCCCCACTCATGAACAAAAAAAAAGATAAGTAAAGGATAATAAAGGTAAAATATCTTCTGACAATGTCATGAGTTTCCCAGCTTTTGATATGAAGCAAGCCTTGCCTCAGATGAAAGTCTTTGTCCCATTACTTGAGATGTTTAAAATCAAGGAGCATCGAGAAGTGGCCTTATCATTGTTATATGATTTGCCTGGTGTGCATGATAATGCTGATTTGAATGGTGAATTAAAAGGGGAGAAAAAAGAAAAGGATGAAATCCCAATCTTTTTAGGAAATATAATTATCCAAGAGCCAGATCAGATCAATCCTTTTTATGTAACACTCCTCACAAACAATATGTTATTAAAAAATTGCATGATGGACTCCGGAGCCGCTGCTAATGTAATGACCTACACTGTCATGAAACAGTTGGGTTTAGAAGTGGATACTACTGTTGGCAAATGTTATGCAATGGACAAACAGGGAGGTACCTATGGTGGGAACCCTACAAGGATTAGAGGTAAAACTTTCTGCATACCCTGAGGTCACTTTTAAAATAGATGTGGTTGTTGTGGATTCACCACCTCATTATGGGATGATTTTATCAAGATAGTGTGTTGCAGCCATTGGAGGATATGTACAATTGGATTTGTCTTTTGCGACCATTTCTATTAATGGGAAAGAAGAAAAACTATTGAGGGAGCCCAGATCTCCTGTTTATGTTGAAAAGGTTGAACCAAACATGCTAAATTTATTTGTGGATGTAGATATACATAATTTCAAGGTGGAAAAAATTCAACCACAGTTGAAAAACACAGATCCCATAGTGGAAGAATTAGAACTGCAACAACTTGGATTGTGGCAGATGTATTTTTATGGAGCATGCTCTAGAGAAGGGTTAGGAGATGGTGTATTATTTGTCTCTCCATTAGGTATTACTTTCAAATACTCATTCCTATTTTCCTTTTAATATACAAAAAATACAGCTGAGTATGAGGCATTGTTACTGGGATTAGAAATAGCAATCAATCATGGCATTAAGTTGTTAAGAGTTTTTGGTGATTCAGAGATAGCTATTTCCAAAATTAGATCAATATATGCTGCTAAGAATGATAGGTTGAAACAATATAAGCATGCTGTATGGGATAGCATTGAATTTTTTGATGCATTTTCCATCGATTGGATAGAAAGATCTAAGAACATCATGGCAGATTTTTTGGCTAATGTGGCCTTGAAAAATGATGATCTAACGCTAGCATGAGTATCTATTGTGGAAACTAAAACCAGGCCTGCCATTCCTGATATTGTATATAATTGGAAAGTTTTTGAAAGTGATGAGGATATTCTCAATTTTATTTAATGTGTGGATAATTATGAAGGGAAGAATATTGACTGTAATAATTTGATAGAGATTATTAATGGGAAAGAAACTATATTTGGTAATGAAATTCTGCAATTACAGACAAATGAAATCCCCAAAGGACTAACTCAATTGGAGGGATTATTTACTGACAATGATAGTCATATGTGTCAAAAATATATAGCCAAGTTGGATGAATTTGAGGAGGTAAACTTGGGATCAGAGTGTGATCCTAGGATTGTATATATTGGAAAGAAATTAGCTCCTCATGTGAGGACAAATTTGATTAGCTTGCTGAAAAGGTTCAAACATGTTTTTTCTTTGTCTTATGAAGACTTTAAGGCTTATAGGGAAGATCTCTTTCAATATGAAATCCAATTAAAAGATGATATTAAGCCTTTTAGACAAAAATAGAGGCCAATTAATCCTTTGCTAGCCCCCAAAATGTAGCAAGAATTGGCAAAAATCAGAGAGGCTAGGATCATAAAACCAATTAGGCATTCTTCTTGGGTGTCTAATTTGGTCCCTGTTAGAAAGAAAAATGGAGATATTAGGCTATGTGTTGATTTCAGGAACCTTAATGTGGCTTCATTAAAAGATAATATTCTTTACCAAACATGGAGGCAATGCTACAAAGGGTTACTGGCTGTGATTTTCTATCTACGATGGATGGTTTTTCTGGTTATAACCAGGTGCTGGCTCAAGAATCTGAGCAATTCAAGACAACTTTCACTACCCCATGGGGTACATATGTCTATGTAAGAATGCCATTTGGCATGAGAAATGCAGGAGCTACTTTCCAAATAGCCATGGATGTGGCTTTTAAGGAGTTTATAAATATAATTATGGTGGTGTATGAGGATGATCTTACTGCATATTCCCAAAAGGTTGAGGATCATTGTAAGAATTTGGAAATGATTTTTGCTAAAGCCTTGGAGTATGGGTTTTCATTAAATCCAAAGAAGTGTTACTTTGCTGTGACAAAAGGTAAATTATTGGGGCATATAGTGTCCAAAGAAGGTGTCAGGATTGATCCTAAAAGGGTAGAACCCATTAACAAGCTCTTGCCCCCAAAAAATATCAAAGGTGTTCAATATTTCCTTGGGAAAGTAAACTTTGTGAGGAGGTTCATTGCGAACTTTGCTGAGATAGTAAAGCCCCTTATTAAATTGCTAAATAAAAATGCTAATTTTGAATGGGATAAGGATGCTCAGTCAACTTTTAATGAGATAAAAGTAGCTATTCAGTACACCTATACTGAGATCTCCAGATTATGAAAAACCTTTTTCCATATTTTCTTTTTCTTCATTCCATATAATTGCTACAATACTTTTGTAGAAGGATGATGAGGGTCTTGATCATCCTATAGCATTTTTTAGTAAATCTTTGCAAGCAGAAGAGCTTAATTATGAGATAATTGAAAAACAAGCATATGTATTGGTCAAAGCAGTTAAGGTTTTTAGACCTTATCTAGTTTGTGCAAAGGTAATTGCTTATGTGCCACATGCTATAGTGAAAGATATATTGCCTCAATTTGAAGTTACTGGAAAAAGATGTAGGTGGATCAACCGGATCCAAGAGTTTAATATGGAAATTCAAGTCACCAAATTGGTAAGGGGTTTGGGTTTGGCTAAGCTAATTACTGACACAAACATGGAGTTGTCTCAAGTCAGTGATGTACAAACAGTAAATATGAACTTGACTAGTATAGAATTGCAGCCATGGTATACTGATATAGTGTTTTTTCTAAAAAATGGTAAATGTCTAGAGCATATGTCAGATAATCAAAAAAGGAATTTGAAATTGCAGGCTCAAAGGTATGTCTTGATATGAGGTGATTTATTTTGGAAGAATAAAGATGGAATTTTGTTACTCTGTCTAGATAAATCACAATCTGAAAGAGTTTTGAGTGAAATGCATAGTGGTGTATGTGGGGGGCATTATTCTACCAAGACCACAACTCACAAAATAATTAGAGCTAGATATTATTGGCCATGTCTTTTCAAGGATACTTAGATGTTTGTACAAATATGTGAACCTTGCTAAAGGTTTTCCTCTAAGATGAAATTTTCAGGAGCTCTACCTTTAAATCCTATGACTATTGAAGCACCTTTTACCCAATGGGATCTTGATTTTATTGGGGAATTTATAGAAAAATCTAGTGGATGCCACATTTGGATTCTTGTGGCTACATACTACTTTACAAAATGGATAGAAGTAATTCCATCCAAAAGAGCTACGAGCAAGGTAGTGATGGATTCCTGATGGATAATATTTTGAGAAAGTTTGGTGTACCCACTAAGTTAATCATGGACAATGCCATGTGTTTTAGGTCTGAGGAATTAAAGGATTTCTATGAAGAATATGGCATTATTGTGTCTTATTCCTCACCATATCATCCTCAAGCAAATGGACAAGCTGAGTCTAGCAATAAAAGCATCATGAAAATCATTAAAAGAATTTTGGAGAAAAATAAAAAATCTTGGCATTCAAAACTAAAGTTAGCCCTTTGGGCTGATAGAGTGATAGTGAAAAGAGCAATAGGGATATCCCCTTTTGAAATGGTCTATGGAATTCAGGCAAGATTTCCTTTAAACAATCTATTACCAGTGTATAAATTTCTCCAAGAAGAGGAGTTCGAAGAACAAGAACCCATGATGGAGAGGATGGACCAACTGATGGAACTAGAAGAAATAAGAGCAGAGGCACATAAAAGAAACATGAAACTCCAACAACAATCCAAGTACCTATTTGAAAAAAAGAACAACTAAAAGAAAGTTCTAGATAAAAGATATGGTGCTACAGTGGAATGCTAGAAAAGAAGAAAAGGGCAAACATGGTAAATTCAAATCATTATGGATGGGTCCCTTTGTAATCCAGGAGTTTCATGGTCAAGATTATTATTTTTTGGAAGACCCAAGTGGTGAGATACAGGAATAGCCAGTGCATGGATATTTCCTGAAACATTATTTCTCATGAAGTTTATTTTTCCATGCAAAGTAGTTTAGATTTCCCTGCTTTAGTGTGGTTTTTTGTGTGTGTATGTACAGTTTTGTTTCAGTTTGTGGTTTGTCTCTTAGATTTTTGGCTTCTAATGTCAATTTTGCAATTAAATTTCCCTAGTCGGAGCCATTTTTAGCACTGCACATCAAATTTTTCAAATTCCCATGCTTTGGCAAAGTTTCCCGCGTCTTTTGATTCAAAATCCAGGTGGTCATTTGTCAAAATTTCAATTTTGTGGTTAAATCTCCAAATTGCCTTGTTCTAAAGCTTTAGTCACAGAGTCGCGCTGGTCTTTTATCATGTCTTTTTAAGTGAGCAAGTGAGTGACTTGGTCATTATTTTGTCTTAATCACGCAGTTGCGATGAAATTTTGAAGTTGGGTTTTAGTCCGCGACTGAGTGAGTTGGAATTATTTTGTATATCTCTCACTCGCGGGGGACTAAATTCTATGTCAAAAATTTCAGTGAGTCAGTGATGAGTTAAATCTATACGTATCACACAGCCGTGGTGCTCTTAAGTATTTCACTTTTTGGTCTGCGACTGAGCGAATGGTGTAAAAGGAAGGGTCTTTCTGCTCACTTGCGCAAGTCTTGAATGTTGTGTTTTGTGCAGTGCGAGTGCGTGATACAATGTGTTTTGGTCATCAGATGGTCTTTGTCACTCATTCACACAAGAAATATGTAGTGTTAATAAAGTGCATGAGTGCGCGACTAAATGTTCAATTTGCTCTTGCTCACTCGCTAATGATTCGCTGTTTCAAAATTTAAGCTCACGAGTGTGTGATGAAATAAAGAAAAGGATATCTCTCACTCACCCATGAATAAAGTCAAATGAAAATATATCAGCGAGTGTGCGATGAAGAAAAAGGGAAAGTTGTCACTCAGTCACACAAGAAGAAATATCTATCAAGAGAGATCAGCGAGTGAGAGATTAATATATTGTGAAGGTGTGGTGAAGGCACTCACTCAGTCAAGAAAGATTTATTCATGAAGAAATTTCAGCAGCGAGTAAGCGACTATAATAAAGAAGGGTCATCTCTCACTCGCTAATGCTTATGAACTGGAATATCTTGCAGCGTGAGTGAGCAACTAAGTAAAAATACATAATGAAAATAGTCATCGCTCACCCACAGAGGTATAAAGATAGATCAGAAAGCCTTGGTGATTGTGTGACCAAAAATTAATGTATGATTATTTTGAAAACCCACTCACTTGCTCAAGTGCAAAGCATGATAAGTGGAGGTTAGCGAGTGTGCGACTAAGAAGTGACTGAGTAATAAATATCATGTCGCTCACTTGAAGAGTTTTAATGAAAGAATTTATAAGCGGTGAGTCTGCGACTGATAAAAGAGAAAAGTGATGTCACTCACTCGCTCAGGTATAAATATAAAGCATGAAGAGATAGCAAGTGCGCAATTATAAAATGATGAAGTTGCCAGTTAGGTCATCGCCCAGTCATGAAGCATATGAACCAGAGCAAAGACAGAGTGTGCGTGCGTGACTGATAGAAGAAAAGGTCTAGTCACTCACTCACAAGGACAAATTTGAATGTAAGCAAGGTACAGCGGGTGGGTGACAAATTGACATGTGGCTCATTTCAGGCTTACGAGTGTAAAAATTAAAAAGGTGTGTACTATTTTCCAGTAGGGATCAATATAGTGTGAATTAATGGCAACATTAGTTACAGAGAGATGATTGCATGATACTGTAAGTGCAAGAATTTGGCATTCAATTGGACAAGACGCCAATTTGATGACTATAAGTCTGAATGATTGAGTTTGATTTTGTACAGTTCTCAATTTTGCAATGTAAGATTTTCTGTAAAGAGTGATAGAGATTGTTTGTCTGAAATAGCTTGTCTAAGATAGAAATTTGAAGAGGAAGGATGAGTCAAGCTACGGCTAGCGCTCCTTTGCATGGGTCTGAGAAGAAGGAGGTTACACCAAAAAAGTATGTGGAAGAATTTTTTGAGTTTCTTCCCAGAACTTTGAATACAAACATTACAAATTGGGATGAATGGAAAGATAGATGGTGCCAATGTAGAAACTCGGTCACTCCAAATTACTCTAGTAATAATTTTTTCCATTATTTCTGGAATAATAGGGTTGAAGCAGTTCCCATTTGCAATCCCTGGGATTTGAATATGGAAAAATTAATTGTGCCTGATGTTTACGTTGACATAGGCCTTATTAGGGAACTTGCTAAGAACTACTACCCAGTAGCTAGGGTAATCAGAAAGAAAAATAAAGAGACCTTAGTTTCCATAGATAGGAGGTCAGTGGCAGAAGTTTTCAGGATCACTGGTGCATTGTGCACAAATATTGATTTAAAGAAGATTCAGGCAGATAATAGCAAGAGAGAACATTTGATTAAGAAATATGAAATGCCCAAATTCATGCCCAGGGTAGATAGGCACCTGGTGAAAATCCCAGACAATCTCAAACCACCTTTTGACTTATCCCTATTTCACAATTACATAAAATGAACAGTATATGGCTTGACCAGAGTACTAGGTCTTGATGGAGATTCTACACTGCCCCAAGATGTGCTCATGATGGCAATGAATATTCAGCACCCAGAGGTCAATACTGATTATGACTATGTGGGGTACATAGTTGATGCTATTCATGTTGCATTAGTGGAGATATAGTCGGATGCCCCAGTACCTACCTTCAAGCATTATTCTCATCTGATGTATATGATTCTATTTTTTAACAGGGCATCTATGGATAAAGAGCTTGAATTGTTTGTTTCAGAGTATGGTGTTGATGCACCAATCCAAAGATGGACCTAGGTATGAGATAGTTCATTCGTCAACTCATATTTTGTATCCTTTGGTAATTGGATTGTGGATCCAATTTTTGATTTATTGGGAACATATAGGCATAGACTTCCATTTGAGGTTAGAAAAGTCTTGAGACCTTGGGAATTTGTTCCAAACTGGTCTATTACTCACAATTGGGGTGACTTTTTCTTCTTTGATTATATTACTATCATCAGAGTGTATGGCTTTACACAAGCACGTCACATCCTCCCCAAGTTTGTTCCTCTTAGGATTGCATTTTTAGAATTTATTTGGAAAATCACTTGGGTTGATAAAGATTTTTTAGAGGGACATAGAAAGGGTACTTTTATCCCTAGATTATGGGTAGGTTTTGAATTCTCCATTGGGAAAAGAGTTTTTAACCTGATTAATGACTTCTTGAAGCAATATAGAATGTCTTTGGTAGTTGCCAGGTTCTGTGATCCAGAATAATTTATACAAACAACCCTAAGAAGAATGACTCCTTGGCAAAAGATTAGAGATCATGAGCCACTAGATGATGAAGATATTGTGAGGAATAAATTAAATAAGCATGAATTTTAGGAGAGGAGAAGGAAATGGAATGACCTCCTTAGGGAAGAAGCTAAATGGAAAGAGTCAGACAATACTTTCTCTGGTTTTTTCCCTGATCTCCCATACTTACAAAGGATGGAGGAAATGCTTAAATCCTATGACACTTTAATGGCACAGGTACCACAGTTTAGTGCTGAGGATGCACAGTCTCAAGGGTCCACAATTCTTGTTGCATTGCATGACCCAGAACATCAAGAACAACAAGAGGAAGACCATCAAGAAGAGAAAGAGGTCAGTGAGGAAGCTACCTCTCCTAGAGAACCACCAAGGAAAAAACAAAAGAAAGAACACAAGATGATGCAGGATAGGAAAAGTATGGCCAAGGCTATGATTACTGAACATGGAAAATATTTTAGAAAGCTAAAAACACAATTGTAAAAGGAGCCTCAAACTGAAGGCCAAGGGGACAATCAAATGGTTTTATTTGAGAAGGATGATGAGAGAGTCATGATAGCCAATGAATTCATGAAAGATTATGAATTCATAAAGTCTGAAGAGTTCAAGAATTTTCTGATCAAGCTGAAACAAAATGACTTGAGACAAGGATTAACCACAGGTAAAGAAAATGCAGATAAAAATGACAAGATTGTGAAGACACTCTAGGATTATGATCCTAAGAGTGAATTAATCACTGTGGAATAGGCCAGATTGCTGGTACAAAATAGTGGATTACTATTGATGCCCGGTTGGGACTTACAACCCACTTTCATCATTGACCAAATCAGGAGGCAAGAAGACCCCTTAATGAAAGCAGAGTTTGAAATTGATGAAGTTCTGAAAGGATCCATATTTGATCCTAAATCCAAGATTCTAGCTATATGGTCATTAGCCCCTGCTACACAAAAGCCTCTAGTCATGACTATAAGAGAGGAAATGAAAGCAGATATGATGATTTGGAATCTATAGAACACTACAGACACTGAGATAGCTCACTTAATGACTCAAGTATCATTCATGAACTTGGAAAAGGTTGATGATCTATCTAAGAGGTATGAAAAAACTTTTGGCTAGATGATGGCCTTAGCAAAAAATTATGAAGAGGTGGTGGTTCAGAACCACACATTGGAGGAAGATATTGCTAAGTTAAAAGAGGAATTAGTGGAGAGTAAAAGAGAGAATACTCCAGTCCCTCTAGAAATACAAAAAAATGAAACAGATGTTGCCACAGAGGAAAAAGAAGATTCAGCAATGGTAGAAGGACATTCCAAGGAATTGTTATAGCGACAAAGCATAAATGTCATGTCTATCATATTTCCCATACTTCAACATCGAATTGATGTTTTGAAGAAGAAGACTAACATAATGTATACACTATATGGCTCATTGCAAGAAGCATCAAATATAGCTACTGAAGCTATGACATTCTTGGAGCCCACTTTTAAGACTTGGTCATGAAGAGATAGGTTGATGGACAAATTGAAGACAACCATGTTATAGAGTGATGATTCTCCTGATAAAATCATAGATACAATAGAAATGATCAGTGAGGTGAATAACACATATGGATTCTTCAATGGTAAGGCTAACTTAATAAGTAATAAGTGGAAATTATTTGGTGACCAATTCCCTCCCCTGATTCCTAAGATATATGATGAAGTTGGTATTCTGAAGCCGCAGTCCGATTGGACAGATGGATTTGATGGAATATTTGAAAATGAGGAGATGAAGTAGTGCCTGGACAAGGATGTAAATGCTGAATACTATAATGAACTGGAACAAGTAAAGAATTTTTATTGGCCCACCGCCAAGGAGGTGAATAGGTGGGAAGCAAAGCTGAAAGGATGAAGAGGATACTATCAAACTGCATCAACAAACTTTGTTCAGACTTCGCCAACTTCTCCCACCTATTTTCTGTTGCAGCTTTTGTTTTTTGTTAACTGCAAATTTTGTTGTGTAAAAGATTTTGTAAATCTTTCCCATATAGTTTGTAGCTTTTTGCATCCTTAGTTATAAAAGGATTCCAAGACTACTGGGAAAAAGATAGCCATTTCTCATTTGGATGTACAAGTTTAATATACAAACTCTGGTTTAAGACAAGTACGTGTTTTTAGGTTTTGAAATACTGTTGACTGTAATAGAAATTTTGATCATGAATACAAGTGAGATCCTGTGTGTGTATATTTGTGCACCTGATATCTGCAACACAACACTTCAATAAGTCATTCTGTTAGTGAAAAACAAGGGTTAAAGAGCATATAAACCATAACATCGACTCATTTCTTTCTAACTAGGATGAGTGTAGCAAATAACATAAAAGCCCTCAAATTTATGCTAAATACTAGTGACATATACAACCTAGCATGAAATATTTAGTTTAAAACAAGCTATTATTCAATGAGCAATGCATATTAATCTAAAAATGGAGATAATAACAATGTATAAGCATAAACTATGAAAGGAAGTATGAGTCTAAGTCTATTCCAACAACATAACAGTGCATTTACAATATTAGATGAAGGCTTCATTGCTCTCAAAAATGGCTTCTATTTATAGAAGAATGAGAGAGAGAGAGAGAGAGAGAGGGGAGACAAGGCTCATTAATGAGTTGAGGGACTCATTAATAATGGTGTAAGAGCCATTAATGCCTTGAGCATTAATGAGGTATGGAGGAGACATGGGCTTAAGGCATCTTCATTAATGAGGTATTAATGAAAGCCTTAAAGAAGCATGGGAAGAGTCTAAGAGGGTGGCTTGAGAAGGTGGACTTGAGAAAGGAATCTTGAGATTCCTTGAATTTCTCAAGTGGGTGGAGTTGTTAATCATTCCTTAATGGAATGTGACAACATTAGGAGGTGGGTTAGGATTAGAATTGGGATTATGATTAGATTAGCAAGGGTGAATGGGTTAGAACCCAGGGTAGAAGTGGTTGGGATAGGTTAGGTTGGGGTTTAAGGGAATATTAATTAAATGAATTAAACTTATTTAATTCATTCAAAAATAAGAATTTAATTATTTAAACAATTTAATTGCTTTTTAATAATTAAGGGGACTATAGCCATTTTAATTAAATTAAATAGGCTAGGTGAATGGGTTATTTTGCAAGTAGATAATTGATTTAGGGATTTATTTAATTCTTTTATAATTAAATACTATAACCATATTCAAATTTGATTTGTTTTAAATGGTTTGAGTTGATTTAAATTGTATGGCTATAATAGTTAATATAATTCAGTGATAAAAATCACCTAGGACATTAAATTGATTTGAAGAATTATGCCAAGTAGTAACAGGGTCATTTGGACATAATTGAGGGTATGGTCACACTTAGGGAAAATAGGGTCCATAGTTAGACTAGACCAAATTCAGGTGGTTACATTTTCCCCTCTTTGAATTGATGTGCGAGTAGCACATTGATTCAAAGAAAGTTTTTGATTTTGACTTCAGAAAGATTGAGAATCCCATTCTTGGTTGTCGAATGAAATGTTGATAAGATCAGTCTCACACTTGATCAAACTAAACTGATAGAATTGATTTTGAGTTTGGTTGTCATCCAAAGATCAATAAAAGATTTTAAAGATACCAATTCTGAACTTGGTTGTCATCCAAAAATTGATAATACTGATTCTGAACTTGGTTGTCATCAAAAAATATAGTATGAAGGTGCTAGGAGCTTAATAAAAATCTTTTAAAATGAGGAAACATAAGATATCCAGCTTATGAGACCAAAGCTTTCTATCCAACAATTTTGACTTTAGTCAAGGAAACTGTTATGCCCCTAGTTTGTTTGATAACGAAGTCATTTTGATGTTGTTTTGAGAAAAAATTTAATTGATGATAGTGTGATCATGCCCCCTCAGGAATGAAATTGAAGGAAAAGAATAAATCCCTTAGTTGAAAGAACGTATCACTTGCAGGAAGCGGTGAGGACAAGAAAGAATAGAGTAGAAGAAGTAGAAAAAGAAGGTGTGTTTAAAAATAAACACATGAGTACCAAGTTAATTACATGAAACTATGAGTGATAAGACTGATAAAATGATGTTAGACCAAGATGTATGATAAAATGTGTAGTATTGACAGTTTTGTGGAACAAATGAAGCGAATCTGTAATTTTCAAAACTGTCATAAGAAGGGTACTGGGCTACTGAAAACATCTTATGCACCTTTGATTTGGTTCCCGATTGATTAGAAAGGGAATGACAATGTAGTTGTAGTTGTCTGGGAGGAGTTTCAGAACTCCTAAATGGCTCAAAAGACTAATATAAGCCTCAAAAATTACCATTTCACTATTCATTTTCACTTTCCTCCATAGTAATTCAGAGAGCTCTATAGAGAAGATGGTAGTCCCTATGAGGAACCATCATTTTGAGATGAGCCATCGACATCAACGTCTAGCCGACTACCCATCACCGGTAAGTGCTCGATAAACTATCCTGTGAATTTTGCAAATTTCAATTTTATGCATTTTTGTGGCTTTTTACAGCCCTTTGAATTTTGAATCACATCCAGGATTCCAGATCGCAACCTGCAAATCCCATGTCGCATCTGGTTTTTCCTGGATCACATCCAATTTTTTTGAATTCTTGTGTCGCATCTAGGATATCTTGGATCGCATCTGTGTTCATTGTTTTTGGCTTGTTTTTAGGTGAAATTCACCAGTGTGTCATACCTTGTTTGTTTAGGTTCATACCTGGTATTTAGGATCGCATCCCATATTTTGGGGATCGCATCCTATAAACTCCATCACATTTGGTAGAATGGATCGCACCCTTCTATTTCAGAATTGTATCTGGTTAGGAGACTTAGAATTTTAATCTTTCAGACCTGTTTGCATGCCGCAAACTTGGAATCACTTAGCTGATTAGGAGTCTACCCCTTTATTGTAGATAGGATACTGATGTATTATTATTTTTGTCTAAAACAGGCCCAGTTTGAGGTAGTCTCATTTCACAACACTTACCCTGGTCGTGTGCTTGCATTGTTTGGATGACTGTCGGATGATGAGCAGACTACCGTGATCCGATGCAGATTGCGGTCATTGATGGGTTTACCTAAGATCGGGGTAAACCGTGGGTTGTAGACTACTCTGGCCGAGAGATGAAACTCAGAGAAAAATACCTTTCATTTGCTGACTGGTGAGATTACAGTGACTCTAGAGGATGTCTGGTGGATACTTGGGGTGTCGATGATCGGGCATGAGGTATGATTTGATTCGACGGTGGCCGTGGCCATTCGTACTGCACATAGATATTTCCAGGATGACACCATTGACTAGAGATATCTGTCTTGGGACTACATGGTCGATCATTATGATCATTTATCTATTTATTTAGCAGGTCTGGTAGGTGGCATCCTCATGCTAGATAGAGGTCAGCATGGATTTATGGTCGGTGTAACCACCTAAATTTGGTCTGTCGTAACTATAGATCCTATTTTCCCTAAGTGTGATCATACCCTCGATTTATGTCCAAATGACCCTGTTACTGCTTGGCATAATTCTTTTAATCAATTTAATATCCTAGGTGTTTTTTATCACTGATTTATATTAACTATTATAGCCATACAATTCAAATCAATTTCGACCAATCAAATCAAATCAAAATCAAACATGGCTATAGTATTTAATTATAAAGGAATTAAATA
>MU223332.1:6836279-6850758 GCA_018584345.1 Thuja plicata | reverse complement strand
ATTTCATCTTTCATTTCATGCTAGTTTATTGTTTCTATTTCATCTTTTAGAGCTAGATTGCATGTTTTATCATCTTTTAGCTTGTTATTTAAGTAAAAATCCTTCATGCTAGGTTGTATTCGTCACTCATTTATAGCATATTCTGAGGGCTAATATGTTGTTAATCACACTCCTCCTAGTTAGCAGGCAATAGGTCAGTTTTTGTGGGTTTTACATGCTTTTCTAACCCTTTTGGACTAATATAATGACTTATTGAGTGTTTGTGTTCTTTATAACAGGTACCCATTTACACACACACAGTCGGCTGGGTAGATATGATAGAGCAGATGGTTACCCATCATCAGAGATTTCCAAGGGGTAACTATATCTTAGCCCACATGTACAGAGAGTTGCATGAGATAGTATACCACTATACTCGGAGCATGACCGTAGGCATTCTTATTCTCCAGATCTGGGCCTAGGAGCACATCCCTATGACACAGCCAATTGGAGACAAACAGAGGGCACCAGAGTAGCCCTATGTTTATATGTATGCAGGTCTTCTTCAGCAGCCCCATCTGGGCAAGGTTGAGTATTGGCACCGCCTATTTGATGATATGACAGAGGTCGTTTGGCAGCCATATGTAGATTGTGAGGTGTGGACCTCAGATGCATGGCAGGTACCTTACTTATGTTAGAGCCGATACCTCATTGGCAGGACCAGATACATTATAGAGCGGTTCATGATCACTAGAGTGCTCAGATAGTATGGTCATCAGTTGGGTAGGACAGAGGATATTTCTATATATGCCCAGACTAGAGATGAGACACCATTATGGGGGTCACAGTTACAGTATGAGATGACTCACCAAGAGATCCGTGACATGGTGGCAGTAGACTGGGATCTCCATCTTGATGTAGTTGATGTAGGTGTGTCAGATGGATATGCTACTAAGATGCTTCAGTACCCCTTCCCTTGGTTAATTTTTCCTGAGGAGATCATTCCTTGCATAGAGGAGCCCTTAGACTGTGATCTTGATGATCGACCAGCTAGGGGTAGGGGAGGAGCACAGAGAGACAGGGTTCCTAGAAGACATGGAGGTCGTGATGGTGGTAGGGATGGTAGAGATGGTAGAGATGTTAGGCATCCTCCTCCTAATGATGGTCATGATGGAGATGATAGAGGGGGTGGTGGTGAGGCAGTGGATACAGGTGGAGCCAGTGGCAGCAGGCAGGGTAGGCACCAAAGGTTCAAATTTGCGGCCCCTCGGAGAGATACTGGTCCATTGCTTACACGAGAGCAACAATGATAGAGGTGGAAGGGGTCATAGGATAGGCCACCAGATAGAGGACAAGATAGGTCCCAAGAGCAGGATACAAGTAGAGATAGAGATCCTCTATCTAGATGTGAGAAAGAGAGGGAGCAACTCTGAGCTAGGATTACAACATTGGAGGCCCAAGTTACTACTGTAGATGCCCTACTGGCGAACATGGATATACAACTAGAGAGACTGAGAGAAGAGAGGGATAGGCAAGGTGAGATGCTTAGAGCTGAGAGAGATGCACATGCCCGTACATCGATTCATCAGGGGTAGAGGGCCACTTATTATTATGCCTTGTATCATGTAGTAGTTTCGGAGGGCCAGAGAGCTCCTTCTTTTTCATGACTAGCTCAATAGTCAGAGGGGGCCATGCCACCTCCAGCAGCTCCTTTTGTACCACCTCCTCCTCCACTTCCTAATTAGGGAGAGGGGGTGGGACAGAGTTGATATTTTGTACCATGTATATGTATATCTTGACATCACATTTGTATATTTGGATCCTGCTGAAATCCCTCTTTTGTATATGACATTCATACATGTATATCTAATTCATTTTGGCTCACTGATACTCGGATACTCTTTATGCATACTATTCCATATTTTGATTTGTACCATGTTGTGATGATATATATATCTAATGCAGCTTCCTGTTTCTAACATGTTTCATGAGTTCCCTTTGCTTTCATAGATGGGATAGATGTATTTTGCACATGTGATGATATCTTGGTCTCTTGATGAGTTAGATTTGTAAATGATGCCATCATTTTATGACTGGATGTGATGAGTTATTGCTAATATAAATATGTTTTAAATGATACTCATGTGAAAATGCAAATGTATGTTTCTTTTTTATTTTTCTTTCACGCAATATAGATGTATGGATGCACTTGAGGATGAAAAAGTAAAAATGCAATACATGGATGCTTTATTTTTGTATTTTTCTGTTGCTTCTTTTCATGAATACAAAATGAATGTTATGAATGTGCAATGATATTTGATATCAGTAATATGAATGATGTATTTAACTTGGCTTGGAGAAGAATATAGAAATCATTTTTGAGCTCAAAATTCCTTATGCTTTTATTTCTTTTATAAATGCATCATGCAATCTCTAAATTCAGCTATATGCGGACTCTTAAGACTTTGTCACTGGTATGCAAATGTATAGCTTTTTATCATCATTGGGAATTGTTCAGAATGGATACCACCTGATAGTACAACCATCACTAATACCCACTGATATTATGAAAGTATGAATACTATGTTTTATTGAAATGTCAGAAATAGACTTAGGCATCAAGGCATAGAAGCCAGGATAACAAAATAGTCACTTTCCTTTTAATATACCAGATTCTGATTAAGGCAAGATATTGGACCCACAATGACCTTGAAAATTCATATCCTTGGGTACATTATGATTTGTATACCGTAGTGAGAATCTAGATCAGAAATCAGATAAGGATATTGTTTCAACCTCCCCATAGTTTACACATAACAAAGATCAAGATATATGCAGCTATCCACCCATAGTGGCAGCTCTTACCATAAACATCTAAGTTAGGTGAAATTTATAGGATCATTTGGAACAATCACCATACACAGAAAATCAAGAAAATATTATGCCCCCAATCCTTGCGACTCTTTGTCTTTGCGTAGACGTCATTGAGTAACTTAAGAAGACATAATAAATCATCAATTGAGAACCAATCAAATAAAATTTATAATTACTTAGATGCCCCTAGTTGAAAACATCATTAGGACATAAAAGAACCATAATCAAACTAGGATCAAACTATGTTTTTAAGTAGTACTTTGTTCATTCATATGCCAAACACAGTAAAGATTCATCAATCAGAAAATTAGAATATAAGAAATATGATGCCCGGTGTCTATGTATTGGTAAGATAATCCATTCATGTTTGTGATCCAATAGAGCCTTGTAGGAACTCTGTTAATGTAAATGTCATGTTTGGATATGTGATGTTTTGAAAAGACACCCTTGTTTTGGAAAGTGACATTGTTTTGCATGTATCAAGAAACATTGTGTTCGTGAGGCAAACCATCCTAAAGAAACCTAGCAACCGCAACCTACTATTCCAGTAAAGATGCCCCCAGTGCAGAATGACTTATTCCTAAGACATAAAGATAGAAAAATCCCAAGCGAGGATAAGATAGTCATTTAGGAAGATGAAGTCAGTGTATGAGCACAGGAAAAATTATGAAGGCCTAGTATCAGTAGTGCATTGATAGATGGAGCGCAGATCACAAGTGATGCCTAATTGCCAGGTTTTCACCACTTGGAAAGATCTTTTCTTTTCTTTTTTTATTACCAAGATGCCTATTTTACCAGGTGCTCATCAAGGCACTTTTCTCTTTTTCAATTTTTTTGCTATTTTTTCTTTTTTGAATGTTTTTGTAGTATCAAGGCACCTATTTACTAGGTTTTCACCAAGGATACCTTTTCTGTAGGACTTTTTCCACTGTTTTTGGATTTCTTCAGGATCAATTTTCTAAATATTTTTGGTATTTTGCAAGAACTTTTTGCTGTATAGGCTCTACTAGCTGAACATCAAGCATAGAACCGCTCAAATGTAGAGTATTGATAGGATCTGGAAGAACATCTCCCTCAGGTGTAGCTAACTGATAAGCTCCAGTCCCAAAAGTAGCAGTGATAACATAAGGTCCCAGCCAGTTAGGTTCAAACTTTCCCTTCTGCTCTTTGTTAGGCTGGTTCTTAGGATTCTCCTTTAGGATGAGATCTCCCACTTCAAATTTTCATGGTTTGACCTTCTTATTGTAGCCTTTGGACATACGTGCTTGATACACTTTGAGATGATCGAACGCTTGTTGTCTGCGCTCATCTAGTAGGTCAAGAGAATTCACCCTATCTATGCGGTACTACTCATTAGTAACGAGACCTTGTAAAGATATCCGCAAAGATGGGATTTCAACCTTAATAGGTAGTACTGATTCAGTGCCATAGACTAGAGAAAATGGCATAGCTCTAGTTGGTGTTCTTATGCTTGTTCTGTAGGCCCATAGTGCCGGATTCAGTTGTAGATGCCAGTCTCTGTGAGACTTGCTTACAGTTCTGTGTAGAATCTTGAGAATATTTTTGTTGGATGCCTCAGCCTGTCCATTACCTTGAGGATAATAGATTGAGGAGTAGTGTTGAGTAATATGAAACTGTTCACAAAGGTCATCAATGTCTTGATTTTTAAATTGGCCCCCATTGACCTTGACCCACTTTGTGAAATACTCAGTGGCTGTAATGATGAATTTGTGTCCATTTGAAGAGTTGGGATATATTTGTCCAACCAAGTCAAAGGCCCATTGCTGAAATGGCCAATGTGTTATGAAAGGTATAAGTTCCCTGGTAGGAGCATGGATAAGATTTCCATGTGTCTGGCATTTAAGACATGCTTTTGAAAATTGAATAGCATCTCTCTCCATGGTAGGCCAATAATAGCCTGCTCTGAGCAGTTTCTTTGCTAATGAAAATTCGTTCGAGTGTGATCCACATACACCTTCATGGACGTCTTTTAATGCTAGATCAAACTCTTCAAGTTCTAAACACCAAAGAAGTGTACCATCAAGACCGTGTCGATATAAGTTGTTAGTTATGAGGACGTAATGCGATGTTATCCTAATCAGGGATCTTTTCTCATTTCTAGATAGATTGGTGGGAATGGTTTGGTTAGAAAGGTAAGCAGTGATATTGGCATATCGGGACTAATCTCGGGTATTCAAGGCACATATTACCTGGTATTCAGGGGTATCAAAGGCAGGATAGGATATTTCTTCCACCAAGAAGTCATAGCATAATTGATGTTATTCTACTTGTAACATGGAGGCCAAGGTAGCCATAGCGTCCGCAGCTTTTTTCTTTGATCTTGGTATCTGCTGGAAGGTGACGAAGACAAAGTACTTCTTCAGGTCATCAACTAGTTGTTTATAGGGCATTAACTTCTCATTCTTTGTTTGATACTCCCCATTGACTTGATTGATAATTAGTTGGGAGTCACCATACACGTGTAACTCTATGATCTTCCATTCCATAGTTAACTTGAGGCCGTTGACCAATGCTTCATATTCTGAGATATTGTTGATGCAGGGAAACATTAATTTATAAGATTTGGGAATCTTGTATCCTTGAGGAGTTATAAATAGGACCCCTGCTCCAGATCCTTGTTGAGTGAATGAACCGTCAAAGTACATCTTCCATGGATATTTAGTGAGATGCATGATTGCTTCATCAGGGAATTGAATTAGTAAAGGTTCATCATCCTAGAGTGGTTAATCAGCCAATTGATCTACAAGGACTTGTCCTTTGATAGCTCTCCTTTCTACATATTCAATGTCAAATTCACTTAGAATCAGGACCCATTTTGCCAAATGTCCTGTTAATGTTGTTCTATTCAAAAGATACTTTAGAGGATCGATCTTAGCAATGAACTTCACTGTATGAGAGAGAATGTAGTGCCTCAATTTTTGTGATGTGAAGATGACTGCTAAGCATGCTTTTTCAATAATGCTATAATTGAGCTCATAAGCGACCAGTGTTCTACTAATGTAGTAGATAGCTCTTTCTTTTTTGGTTTCATCTTCTTGTGCCAACAATACTCCTAGGGATGTAGCTATGGCCAAAATGTATAGGAGTAGGGGCTTTCCATGAGTAGGCACTATAAGAATAGGCGAAGCAGCCAGGTATCCCTTCAATTCTGTGAAGTTTGATTCACAATGTTCATCCCATTTGAAGGTAACTCCTTTATGTAGTAGCTTAGTAAAGGGTTGTGCCCTATCTGCAAGTTGGGACATGAATCTCCTAATGGACTAGAGTCTCCCTTGTAGTGTCCTCATTTGACTGATGTTTTATGGAGGAGTCATCTCTAGAATAACCTTCACCTTTGCAAGATCTACCTCGATTCCCTTCGCGGATACTATAAATCCTAGGAGTTTCCTTGATTGGACCCCAAAGGCACATTTCTTTGGGTTGAGCCTGAGTTGGAACTGTTCCATTTGATCCAAGATCTTTCTTAAGTCAACAATGTGAGTACCTATTTCTTTGGATTTAGCCAATGTGTCATCTACATAATCCTCCATGTTCTTGTCCATCATGTCATGGAATATTCTTGTCATGGCTCTTTGATATGTTGCACCGGCATTGTTTAACTTGAAAGGCATGACATTCTAGAAAAAGGTGCCCCATGCGCATGTGAATGTGGTTTTCTCTTGATCCTCAGTGTCAATTTTGATTTGATTATAGCCTGAGAATCCATCCATCAATGAATACATCTAAAAGCCCATTGTAAGGTCTATGATCATGTCAATGTTTTGTAGAGGGAAGTCATCCTTCGGGCATGCTTTGTTTAGGTCTCTGAAGTCCTTACAGATCCTGATAGATTTATCAGATTTAGAGATGGGGACCACATTGGAGAGCCACCCTACGTAGGCAATGACTCAAATAAATCCATCTTTCAACAACTTTTCTAGCTCTGCTTTTACCAATAATGCAACATGAGGATGCATTTTCCTAAGTTTTTGTTTTACGGGCTTGATCCCGGGAGCTATAGATAAGTGGTGCATGATAAGATTATGATCTAGCCCTAGCATATCAGTGTAAGACCATACAAATTTAATCTTCTTCTCTTTCAGGAACTCTATGAACTATACCTTCTCCTCTTCTGATAAAGATTGTGCAAGATGAACTATTGGAGGATTTTCAACAGTGCCCAAGTTTACTGGCTGTGTTGGTTCAATCAGTACCAAAGATATTTCCTGAAAGTGTTCAGGGAGGATATCAAGAGTCTCATCCTTTGGCACCTTGGAGACATTTTCACCATCGGATATGTCTTTTTTCTTTACTATTTTGGGATCTGATACTGCCACAGAGTGGTTTTCACCATCAGTCCACTTTTTCTTTTTCTTTTTCAATTTTTGACTAAGAAACCTGATATCCTCCTGTGACATGTTCTCTCTCCTTGCATTGGTGGAAGAAGGGTAAGGTTCACAAGCATTGAGATAACAAGCTAGGGTGTGGTCATTGGGAAAGTCAAGGATAGGAGTAGGATCTGTTTCAGTCCAATCTATTAGGTCTGGAAGTACCAATGTTAGGGAATCAGACACTGGGAAGGACAACATCGTGTTAGCATCAAGACCATTAACTGACATGACATGATCTGTTAAGTTAATTTCTTCAATATTTAGATCAATAAGAGTGAGATTGTCATTAAAAGGGTCATTGTTAGTCATATGCACACCAAACTCTAGCGACTCGTCAGCAGAAATCTCATCATCATCTCTCTGTAAAAGGAGGCTTCTTGCTTGTAGCCTATGAAATTCCTCTAGACTTGTGTCTCCATCAATGATCGAGGGAAGGAACTCTTCTTCTGCTTCAAGAGGATCAGTATCATTGGGAGGAGTGTCAGATTATTTACTAGGAGCTGAAGGAGCTACAAACATGTGAATTGTATCTATTCCAATATCTTCAGTGGCAACAGATAGCTCTTCCCATTCATAGTCATGAGAGTCCATGACATCATCATCGGATCTATTTAAATATTCAGCAATGGTTATTTGATGTACCTGGTTAGCCATTTGTAGATAAAAATGTGGGAGATATAGAATATGTGAAATTGTGACCAATTGCCCCCAGTTAGGATGTAAATCTTGTTGTCGAGGTGTCTCTTGAGTAATTGTTGCTATGGTGTCTCCTACCTCTTGAATAGGAGGTTGTGCTAGAAAAGGAGTGTGAAGATCTTATGGTACCTCAAAGCTGGGCACATAGCATTCTCCTTGGTAGCTGGGGTCCTATGTGCCAACATGTAACAATATTTCATAGGAATATTGCTCTAGTTTGTCTATTTCATCACTCCCTTTATCTGAGTGTGGGATATCTTTTGAAGCAGGTTCATTAGTTTTCGCATTACAACCCAGTCCTATCTTATCTCTGGTATTCTGGAAATCCATGGGTATAGGTTCAACAATCCCTTGTCTTGTGTCATTTAGAGTTCCTTTTCCTTTGTAACCCATTTGTGTGAGGAAATCATATCCCTTTCCATACTGTTCTGGGGATATCTTCACATGTTTGATTTCAGCCTCCACTGGTTCTCCTTTGTAAAGCTAGTCTAAGACTGCATGTTCTTCTATGTTATCTGAAGAAGATGTGGATGCCTTTACCATGCCAGTTGCTTTGTGTACTTCTGGCTCCTTGGATGCTATAGGTGTGAATGTCGATGAAGGTTTTTCGTAGGATTTCAGTGACATCAGAAGTTCTGTCAATGAAGGAGTCAGGTCCATCTTGTACTCTCCCATACCTGTTTCTTCAAGTTTCAAGGTTTTGTTAAAACTCTTCATAACCATGTCTTTGGTAGTTTCAGAAGTAGTTGCATCCATAGCTTCTTTGTTGTGTGGGATCATGCTACCTTCTTTGATATTGTTGCAAGTGTAGTTAGCATCGGTGGGAATTGTCACTTCCACCCCATTATGTGGGAATTTTATGCATTGGTGGTAAGTGGATGATACAGCTTGCATTTCATGAATCCATGGTCTCCCTAGTAGGATATTGTAGGCCAATGGTAGATCCAGAACTTGACATATGACATTCCTCTCAATCGATCCAACTCTGATAGGTAGAACAATAAGGCCTCTGGAGGACCTTTCTTCCTCATCATAAGCTTTGATGGTTATCTTGCTTCTAGAGTCAATTGTTTGTTCTGAGAGACCTAGTTTCTTGATTAGATCCAATGTATAGATATTCAATCCTGCACCTCCATCTATCAACACGCGTCTAACACGAGATTTATGAATAAGGACTTCAATATGGAGGGGTTGATTATGTGGATGTGTCAATGACTTATAATCCTCTTCAGAAAAGGAGAGGTAGTGTGGCGCTGAGATGTGATTGACCATCGCCTAGAACTTATCTATATCCATATCTTTTGGAACATTAGCATCATGTAGATCTTGTTCTAGGATTTCCCTATGTACCATGGATATCTTGAGCAACTCAAAAATGAAAATTTTGGCAGAGGTTCATTGCAATTGGTCTACCAAGTCATATTTTGCTCCAGGAATAGTGACCACATGTTTTGCTGCTGGTTTAGGAATAGTTACAATAGGAACCTTGGATGTGGATGTTTGTTTTGGAGGTCCTTTGATTGTAACCTGTTCTTGGCTCCGTGTTACAACATTTGAGTGGAATGAGACCCCTTTTATTGTGACCACATTGATGGATTCAGTTTTAATGTCAAGCATATTGATCACATTGTCATTTTTTAAAAATAGGTATAGTTTACCTCATTACTCTTCCCTTTAGATGTCTCTCCTTGATTGTAATTAGGAAAGGGTTTGTTGAATGCGGTATGATCTTCATTTGTAGTATGTCCGTCTACTTTGATCTTACCTCCTTCGATGTGGTCTTGGATGACATGATTGAGCTTGAGGCAATTATTAGTCTTGTGTCCCTTTTTTTTGTGGAAGACATAATAGGAATTATCATCCCACCACCTGGGTTTGACCATTGGTTCCCATGGTTTAGAATCGGGAATTGTAAGAACTTTGTTATCCAACAGTGTTTGTAGAATAGTCTCAAGACGTTCTCCTAAAGGAGTGAATGTTCTTTGGGGTTTTGAAGTCCATGTTCATCCCTTGTTATTATCATTGTTTGCTTTGGGTACGGAAGGTGTTACCTTAGCCTCCTTTCTTTCTTGCATGCATGCTATTAGTTAGATTGAATACCTCAAGTTTAGGATTAATGTTAGAGGCGTCAACCACCCCGTCATTAACAACATTCTTGTTTTGTTTCCACCATTTAGGCTTGGAGTTGGAGTTGTTGGTCTTGTTTTCATTTTGGAGGGTGATCTCTCCCCTTTTGATCATGACTTCCTTAATATGGAGGGCATTTTTAATCATCCCATCGAAGCTTGGAGAGTCTTGCATTTGCAATGCATAGTTCAATTTAGGCACTAGATTATTAACGAATATCTCCATCTTCTCTATTTCAGGAATGGCCCTTGAATATCGTGCAAAAATCTTCCTCCACCTTTGTAGGAAGTGTGTGAATGATTATCTAGTTTTTTGTTTGGTGTAACATAGGTCCATCATAGTTACATCATGTTGGATGTTGTAGGAGTACTGTTGAATGAACCATTGGATTAACTCCTCAAATGTTTTGACCTTAGGGTTCAGTTTTGAAAACCACTCCATGGCATTTCCCCCTAAACTTCTTGGAAATAGCCGCATGAGGTATGTAGGTTCATGTATGTACTCGATGCTTAGAGCACAAAATTCCCTTACATGGTCGTGTGGGTCAGTTTCTCCCGTGTATTTGTCATACTTTGGCCTTGCCACATTGGGGGCAAACGGGACCATAGTGATACTCTTGTCAAAAGGAAATGGACAAATGACATCTAAAGAGTATTGTGTTTTGGGCTTCTCTTTCTCTTGTTTGAGGTTTATAAGCTCTGTTTGCATTGAATTGAGTTGTTTGGTGAGAATAGATATCGGATTTGGTACTTCTTTTTCCTTGAGCTTTTCCACGTCATAATCTTTGGGTAATTTAACACCTGTAGACACTAGATGGAGGAAGTACTTTTCTTTATCGTTATCAATGATCCATTCCAATATCTTATGGAATCTCTTGCTTTGTTTAATTTTTTCATACTCATCTTCGGGGATCTCTCCTTCACTATCTGATCCAAATGGGTTATGTTCAAATTTGGGCCCTTCTTCTTCATCTGTACCTTCGGGATTTTTACCATTGTTATACTCCTCAAAAGCCTCACTCCATCTGTGAGTGTCGCTATCCATTTGAGGGGAATCTAGATCAAGTAGGGAAATATGAGAAGTTTCTCCTTGAAAGTGTGGTGTTTTAGGAGGCACTTTTGGTCCTTTAGACGTGTACTTGTTGCGTCTTGTGCTAACCATGAAGTTGTTTCTCAACTTTGTTAATGTTTCCCAATAGTGCAAGTGAGAGTTTCAGATTGTTCAAGTGGGCGTGTCTAGGTAGAAGTAACTATTTTTTGTTGGTGGTTGTAAATTATTCCAGTGTCAGAGGGTTAGAATGCCCTGATAGTGAGCTGGGAACCCAGTTGTTGGTAAAAAGCGGGTAGACCACACGTATTGAACTGATCATGAAAGACTGACTAAGCATGCAAGGTAGACGTTTCGAAAGAGTTTTGAAATTTCAACAGGGAGACTAGAAAAGACAACAAGAACCAACTAAAGAGCCAAAAGGGTATCCTAATCAACTGGGAATTTCTATGAAAAACTTCTACAAGTACCCACTGTCCTGAATACGAGCTCCCAGATGTGAGCCTCTGGTGACACTAGATGTGAGCCTAGAATCTGGATGCGACTGTTTGCTTACCAGATGCGAGCTAGCACACAGGATGTGATCCTAAATACCAGATGCAATTTGGGAAATCTAGGATGCGATCTTATGATGTCTTTGTTAATTTTGGTCAGTTCTAAAAAGTTCATTTTTGAAGTGCGTGAAGTTGCTTGTTTCCAGATTGCATTAGGAGGTGTCGTAATGTGTGAAAATCACTTGTACTCTAGGGTTTGAAATTTTTTGATTGTTTTGAGGAGCTTATATTTTTAATGATCTTTTGAAAATGTCAGACAGATTTGCTTTGTTATGGAGGTGAAATAGACACTTATCTTTTCCTATTCTCTAGGTGGAGGATGAAAATCTTTGCTTGTTGACTCAGGTACACACTCAAATGCTAATCAGAATACAACCATCACCAAGCACGCAATGGCTCCAATCATGATGTTGTATTAGCCGACTCCAAATGCAAGTGAGGGCACAATATGATGAGTGTCTTGGGGCAATTAATTTTTGCCTTGCACAAAGATTATCACCCTTTCGGAGATGAATCGGGAATTCTTTTAGTTGAAGTTGCTGTAGATTATTGGGCAATCCATTCGAAACTGTCCCCCATAGAATTGTACAAGGTAAAATTCAGGTGTATAGCCCTATGAGTACCTAAATGTATGTAGTCTCACAAGCAAAATTCAAGTGGCTCCACTCTACATACACCCAAGCATGTTCAAGGAATGATGTCACAATTCCAAGAACAAAACCAGCTCCATCTTTTGAGGCTTTAGCCTATGAGGAAGAAATTATTTATAGTGAGTTGGAAGGATTGGCATAAAACTTGTCCTCACTTGGGTCATTCCCAAGAGATTTTTTCCTCAACCGGCAGGCCCTCTATTGTTTAAGTATATGTACCCAGGATTGGCGAGCTTTGGATGTCTGGATTTCTGATTCTTCCGAAGAAGAAGAGCATACTCTCCTAATCTAAACTGTTTTCTCCCAAAACATGTAAAGCAAAGTTAATTCCTTCAAGCTATGTTGAGCTTGATTTAGTTTGTTCCTATTTAAGAAAAATAGGATTTCTTGAAAAAGAAATTTTTCCTTGTTTAATTAGCCACAAAATTTAGTGAGTTGCTTGTCCAATTACTAATCCAAATTGAATTAAACGATTGAACTTGTTCTTTGATCCCACATATTTAATGCTTTGATTGTCCAATTTCTGAATCTAAAAATAAATTATACGATGTAGTTGTTCATTGAACCACAATATTTAGTGACTTGTGTTGTTCATTTACTTATCCAAAAAGAATTAGGTGATGTGTTTTCTTGTTCAGTTAACTCCAAATTCTGTTCAATCCATAAACTGATGTGTGAGTTTCTGATTTTCCTTAAAAGGAAAAGAGCATAATCCTCTAGTCATTTTAGTGATAGATTGGAATATGTATCTTAATTTTGAAAGCAAGTAAATAGAGGTCAAGATGGGGCGGTTGGAAACCTGAAAAATCAAGTTAGTATCTGTTTATGTTAAGTCCCACAAAAACCTTCAAGAACAACTTGCAAACACTTGTTAGGCTGCAAGATACCAAAAACACAACTTGTCGAAATGTTAGAGTTAGGTAAATGAAATGCACAAAATTTCTAACCAGATGCGAGCCTAAACGTTTACTGAATGTGATGCAGTATACTTGCGAGTTTTCTTACCAGATGCGATAGTATGCTCTCCAGATGCGAGCCTAAACTGAAAATGATCTGGGAAATCCAGTATGCGAGCCTCATTTTCTGTGGTGCGATGGCGTATCCCAGATGTGATCCAGAATGGTAAAAAAAGAGCCTGTAATAGAATTTTGAGCATGCAAATTAGTGAAAAAGTGTTAGAAAATGAGGCCAAGTTGGAAATCGAGCCCCACAGTGGGCGCCAAAAATGTGTGTATATTTGTGCACCTAATATCTACAACACAACACTTCAATAAGTCATTCTGTTAGTGAAAAACAAGGGTTAAAGAGCATATAAACCATAACATCGACTTATTTCTTTCTAACTAGGATGAGTGTAGCAAATAACATAAAAGCCCTCAGATTTATGCTAAATATCAGTGACATAAACAACCTAGCATGAAAGATTTAGTTTAAAACAAGCTATTATTCAACGAGTAATGCATATTAATCTAAAAATGGAGATAATAACAATGTGTAAGCATAAACTATGAAAGGAAGTATGAGTCTAAGTCTATTCCAACAGCATAACAATGCATTTACAATATGAGATGAAGGCTTAATTGCTCTCAAAAATGGCTTCTATTTATAGAAGAATGAGAGAGAGAGAGAGAGAGAGAGAGAGAGAGAGAGAGAGAGAGAGAGAGAGAAGGCTCATTAATGAGTTGAGGGACTCATTAATGGTGGTGTAAGAGCCAGTAATGCCTTGAGCATTAATGAGGTATGGAGGAGACATGGGCTTAAGGCATCTTCATTAATGAGGCATTAATGAAAGCCTTAAAGAAGCATGGGAAGAGTGTAAGAGGGTGGCTTGAGAAGGTGGACTTGAGAAAGGAACCTTGAGATTCCTTGACTTTCTCAAGTGGGTGGAGTTGTTAATCATTCCTTAATGGAATGTGACAACATTAGGAGGTGGGTTAGGATTAGAATTGGGATTATCATTAGATTAGCAAGGGTGAATGGGTTGAGAAGGGTTAGAACCCAGGGTAGAAGTGGTTGGGATAGGTTAGGTTGGGTTTTAAGGGAATATTAATTAAATGAATTAAACTTATTTAATTCATTCAAAAATAGGAATTTAATTATTTAAACAATTTAATTACTTTTTAATAATTAAGGGGACTATAGCCATTTTAATTAAATTAAA
>MU223332.1:6820479-6836229 GCA_018584345.1 Thuja plicata | reverse complement strand
CCTTTATAATTAAATACTATAGCCATATTCAAATTTGATTTGTTTTAAATGGTTTGAGTTGATTTAAATTGTATGGCTATAATAGTTAATATAATTCAGTGATAAAAATCACCTAGGACATTAAATTGATTTGAACAATTATGCCAAGCAGTAATAGGGTCATTTGGACATAATCGAGGGTATGATCACACTTAGGGCAAATAGGGTCCATAGTTAGAACAGACCAAATTCAGGTGGTTACAAATCCATCAATATTTTCTGAAACATATGATGAGTATTTTGTCTTCATTATGGTTTTCTAAATTTTATGTAAATTGAATGTTTGAGGAATATTCAATTTATGCATCTGTCAGACAGATTTTGAAATAAATTTAGGGTTCTTTCAAGCAAAGATTAAAATCGCCTTAGGATTATTTTCAGTGGGATTCAGGTTTTATAATGAGTTTGATGAATTAATTTGTTATGTGTGAGGATAGATATATAAGGTATGCCTATGTTTATGTCAGATTCTATAGTTGTCTTAAATTTTTGTTCATGAGAAAAAGGGTTAAAGCTATGCAACAGTGACTCCATACCCTAGGATTAAGCACTGGTCTGTTTTCCATTGAATTAGGTGACTATCACTATTAAATTGATCTTTAATTTTATATTTGGTCTATTTAACAAATGTTACAATGATCAACTCCTGTAATTCCATTCATATTCTACTGGAATAATTTAGTGATTCGATTATTCTGAGTTAGAAGGGTAATCCCACCCGAGTTTATGGAGCTCAAAGTGTAGAGGGTTTAAAAACCCTGTTTCTATCATTCTGTATCTTGTGTAGTCAGTGTCTGGGATAAATAGAGAAAGCTCTCTGAGAGTATTTTTTATGTCACCAAGAAAAGGAACTAACAAACCCTATAAAACCTTTTTTACTTAATAAAAAACAATAAAAATCACAATAGATAATTTTTAACTTTTTCTAGGTATAGGTTGAATTAACAATGAATTTTGTTTAAAGAGTAACCACCAGTTCGTAGGTCTTGAGTTGTAGCTCAATTTGAGAACTAATTTTTCCACTCTTTGGAGATGAGCATGATCTTGGACCCTTAGATCATTAAATTTGATATCATCCAAACCATTAGATGGAGTTTTTTTTTTAATTTGTAATTTGGCTCCAAAACATTTGTAAGGAAAGCTCAAACCCTTTTATTTAGCCACTAGTCAAAATATTGCTTGAAAGCACTTATAAGTGATTTGTATGAAAATTTGGTATGTATGATAACAATTGATTGGAAAAGAAACCTCTCTATAGTACCTTGACTAATCGTGAGTGTGTTAATGCGATTACAAAAAGGCTATGCATTTCCTATTTGAAGGATTGGGCTTTCATTTTCCTTTCTGGATTAGGATGTTTTAAATGATATGGACCTTTCTCAACTTAGTCTTAAAATGAAATGGATGTTTTCTAGATACACGTTTGATGGATCTCATAGTTTAGTTTTTTTTGGATTGCATTTTTTATACTTTTATTTTAAGTGTGATTTTTTAGTTATATTCCAAAAATTGATATAAAAAGAACCCATGAACAGTTTCTAGAGAAGAATAGAATAGAAATATTTACTCGTCCTAATGAGAAAAAAAAGTTGCAACAATAGATTAATTAAATGCAACTTAGTGAGGGTTAAGAAATTGGTATGAAGATATGACATAGCTAACTCATTGATTTTGTATTTGCTAAAAATATTTCTCTAAGTGTCAAATTCCCCTTTCAAGATTGTATTCTATAATGTCTTGTATAAAAAAATAAAAATAAATAAACATAATTAAATTATGAGAATGAGTCAATTTCACATTTCAGTACAAGAAAAGAAAAATGAAATCTATAGAAATATGTCATTGCCTACATGTGTAATAGGTTTGAAGTGATCCATTTAAGGATGTGTAATATGTAGCACAACCAACAATATCATTTGAAGATTAGATTGGACACATCATTTTGAGTGCAACCATAGTGGGTATAATGGAAGCACATGATGAGGAATCGACATACATTCAACATTTTTACAATAGGGTGGTGCAAACTTCAACACTCAAGTATCCCTTTGATATATGTTTTGGCAATTACCTCTGAAAACATCACATTTTATTTATTGGTAGCAAGAAGGGAAGAAAGAAGAGTCAAATTTAGATGCAAGAGAGGCTGGAAATATATTAAAATTTGAGAGGTATACAATTTAATGTTTAGTAGCATCTTAGGGAATTTGAAGCTAGGTATAACACATAAATTAAAGCTACTTAGAAAGTATGTTTTAAAGCTACTGACCAGAGTATAGGTAATTCAAAAAATTTCATCTTATGTGAGAGGTGGGACTAAATAACTATTCCTCCTGCCCCTATAAATTCTTCTTCGTATTCAGAGTTGGTTGGGTAGCTGAAAGATGGAGTTACTAAGGTTTGGATCTCTTTCTCTGTCACCCGCTAATGAAAATGATTAATCCACTTTGTCCATTACTTTTCTTTGCCAACCCACCAAAATATGTACTAGGGTAGCAACATATTTTTTTCTATAAATAGTGAAGGAAGCTCGACTGTAAGGAACAAGAGACGCAATGCGTCAAAGTTTCTTCCAATAGTTAGAGAGGAAAGAAATAGAGATATGCAGATGAAAATTGAAATTGAAATAAACAATGAGAGAGAGAGAGAGAGAGAGAGAGAGAGAGAGAGAGAGAGAGAGAGAGAGAGAGAGAGAGGNAAAAAAAAAGAGAGAGAGAGAGAGAGAGAGAGAGAGAGAGAGAGAGAGAGAGAGAGAGAGAGAGAGAGAGGCTTTAAATGTATTAATATTTATTTTATTTTAAGAAATATTTAAATAACAAATGCAACTTTTTATTTAAATCATGTAGCGAATTATTAATTTCTATCATTAAAAATATAAATTAAAATGGATAATTTAAAAAATAATTATATTTATTAAAAATTTATTATATATTTTAAAATGATCGATTTGCATATATTATATGGTACAAAATAATTATTATTAAAACTTTAAAAATATAAGTTAAGTATTTTAAACATATAAGTATTTATAATTAAGTTATTTTTAGATTCCATTGTATAAGATTTGTTGCATGGAGATTTCATATAATCGATTATCAAAATTCAAAATATTATAAATAATAAAAATGATCAAATATTATAAATAATAAAAATAAATTCAATATATAATTAATCATTATTTATTATTGTATTAATATAATCTTTAGAGACACTAAATCAATAATTGATATAAAAAATTGACAATTTTTTTTTTTAAATTTTCTATTCGTCATGCAAAATGAACAATAGTATGGAGGGGAGATAAATGGAGAGAGGAGAATTGGGGAGATGGAGAAAGGAGGAGCAATGCCAAGAGAGGGAGAGAAGGGTAAGTAGATAGGGGTGGCGGTGCAAATGGTGATGGAGATGGGGAAGAAAGGAAATATAAATGGTATAAAAAGGGAGGAGGAGAATTTTTTTTATAGTTTTTAAAGTTTAGTTAATATTTTGAACTTTAATTTTTTATTATTTTAAATTTAAATTACTTTAATCATTACCTTCAAACAATAATTCTTAGATTTTTTAATGTCTAAACTAAAAATAATTTAAAATTTTATTTTTCTCAAATAAAATAGTTATTTTATCTTATTCTAATTTAAATAACAATATAACTTATAATATAGAAAATCATAATTATAATTTAAAATTATATATAAATGAAATTCAATAACAAATATATAAATATTATCTCAAATTTGCAATATTTAATATTTAAATTATGTAATAAAATACAATAGAATATATAATACTAAATTACTATATAAACTAAATATATAATTTTAATTAAAATTTATAAATTACATTTAATAATTTAAAATACCTAAAATATATAACAATTTATTTGAATTCTTACATTTTTTACTTTGATTAAATCATGTGAGAGAGGCATGTTAAAACTTTCGAGCTTTTAATAAAAAACCTTTACTTGTTTTTTAAGTGTAGTAATTGTCAGTCATTTTTTACGGATAGGGAGATAGTCATGGGTCCACCACAAGTGTACGAAGAGGATCATTGTCTTGCATTGAGATAATACAGTTTTGATCGTTGATTTGCAAAAATAGCTGCTTTGCTTGAGATAAAGCCTCTAATGTAATTAATAGTTTATACTTCATTTAAAATTGGACGACATTTGGCATTCTATATTTTGCCATAGGTTTATAATTTCTGTAGAGTACGAGACTTCTAGAAATAGATAAGGTTGTCATTAATGCATGACATATTTACATATTTTCATGCTTTAAAAATATTGTATTTTTGTACAGAAAAATTGAATTTTATCCCTACAAAAATTAGTATAGTCCAATAGGATTAATGGAAAATGAGATTTATAAAATCATGTAAAATGAAAAAAAAATATAGACATTTGAAGTTGCATTTAATTTTTTCAATTCTGTGATATGGTTGGTCAGTTTAATTGAAAAATTAAATTGAATGGATGCAATAGTATCTTGCCTTTGGCAAAAACTAATAATGTCCTCTATGAACTCTTGCACATCTATCGTACCATCAAAGATGGGATGATCTTTCAGCTCTGATCGATCCATCGTTCTGATCTGACCATGGTGCAACGATGAGAGGAAATATCATGGTTGCGTTCTTGCCAATCTTGTAGTGCACCTTGGCTTTCTAAATTATAACATCAGATCCTGCACCAGCTGACAACTTACTCTACATCCCTTTTCTTTGAGTCCATAGAATGTGCTCGTGACTATGGATTCAATTGAAAATCATCTTCCAATATGAGATTAAAGGAAGTTGTTGAAATTAAGAGGTTCCCAAGGCAAGTGTTTAGAAGGGATTTATTTCCTGTCTTTTAAATTAGCCTTACTAGAGAATACTTAATATTTCAGTGTAAGGGTTGGACAATTGTAAATAGATTAGATGAGAGTAAAGGATGTTCTTAATTTTTGGGAATAAAGTTTGTTAGTTGGATTAAACAATTTTTTGATCACTTAAAAATGGTCTACAAAAACATAAGCCCCTATTCTCAATTGTTCATCAAGAAAACCCAAAATCTTGATTAAATCTCCTAAGTCCTAACCCAAGACATTTCGACTTTTCAATCTTATTTTATCTAAAGTCTAGGTTCCATTCGATTATGACACTTGATCATGTTTAATTAATTAATTCTTAAATCCTAATGTTGTTCACAATTAAATAAACCTTATATTATTTATTTAATTAATGTCTTAGGATGTTGATTAATTAAATAAGAATTTTCAATTAATCACAAAATAGAATTAAAATGAATTATGTCATCACAATTTGGAGGAAAATGCATTAAATCATTTAATTAATTCAAAAAGTGCTTTCTTATGTCATAAAAAAATTAACTGATTATCATTTTGGAAAAAAATCAGTTAACTGCTCAATCACCTGTGTTTGATTTAGCAGCTTTCAAATAAAATCGGATAGTTTCTAAAATAACTGATCATTCTTTTGAGTTAACTGATTCTCTTGACCAATCAAATCAGTTGCACATGGATTGTGCTAGTCTAGGATTAATCTCAGTCACTAATTGTTGTTCGATCTTGTCCGTCCATTTTGAGAATATTTTCTATATAATCAGGCCTATATTCTTCTTAAAGGGAGGATTGCGAATTAGATTAATGCTGTCAAATTCTTATTTGTTATTTATTTATTGCTCATCATTGCCATTTTAGATTATTTTACATTTTGCATAATCAAATCTTAGGAACTTCAATTTCATTTGGTTAAATAGATTAATCTTAGCTTGTTATTGGATAAACTTGCATTGTATATTAGTTTAAATCCTTCATTTAGATAGAGTCTAAAGTCACTGGAATTGTGATGATCTGAGAGAAATTTCATACTCCTATTTACTAGAAGGTAATGAGTCACCTTGATTAGTCTGTATTTCAATAGATTACTTTGTTTTAATCAATCAAATAATGACTCATTGAAGTGTTTGTGTAGTTAACCTAGACCACTTTTCACACACACAAGTTTATATAGCTATAGAAGGGAAACATGGAAATGAGTTCATATGATACTATAACAATTTGTTGATTGGGGAAAATGGACCCAAAACTGTGTTGGCAATATGTGTTGTGTTGTCATTGATTTCAGCCATCAACATGATGATGATAATCAACTTTGCTCAAAATTATTGGTTAGAATGTTCAAGGTTGTGGTGTTGTGTTATGATGTCTTCCATAAACATTATGGTTTAGCATTATGGAGTTTGTTAGAAAGTGATGTTGGCTTGTCAAGATGCTCTTTATTTTTACAGTAGTTGTTGATGTTCTCTTTACTATGAGATTTTATTTCTTTGTTGTGATGTTGTTCTAATGTGCATAGATGAAGTTTGGTGGTAATTTGACGTGTTGAAGATTAAAAATAGTATTGAGATTCATGTATTAAGATTAAAAATAAAAAAGGATACCATTATGCTATTAAAACACAAGGGGGACAAAAAATGATCCTACTGTGATTATTTTTTGATGAAGTTGACAACCAACTCTCGTACTCCCACACACTTACACACACAGAAATAAAGAAAAATGTTGGGTGGCTGTTTGGAGACCTACCCCAATCAAACTCCTAATTTGGTGTTTGAACATCCACAATAGCCGATATAAACATGATAAAATGGTGATAGACAATCGTATAAAAAAGATAGAAAATAATAAATATGCTAGAAGTAGTTGAGGAATGTGTAATTCTATCAAGAACACAAATGAAACATAGTGAAGAAACTCCCCTTAATGATATGCAAGCTAAGTGATGAAGATGATCAAGCCATTGTGTTGCAAGCTATTCTAATGTAATAAAGTGCTCAAGAACGTAATGAAAAATTTGTGGAGAATGAAGTGGTGATTGACCAAGAAGTGTGCCAAGATTGTGAAGAAATGTGTAGAGAACCACATGAATTAAAAAAAATAGATATAATGGCTTGAAGTAAAATTTGCACATTGGTGGGTAGAAGAATTGACCATTACATTATAGGTTGACAGTGTGTAATGCCTCAATGACACTCATCATGTCTATATATTTACGGGATGAGTGCATGTCGGGCAGACGTCTTTGTGACACACGTGTTGAGCCGTCCAAACCATGTGGCTAAGTTCCAGATGGGCAGTGATAAGACAGGATGGATGGGTGTGAAGGGTGACATGGATTTTTGTGTTTTAAGCTAAGGTAGAACCATTTTATAATGGTAAATTACAAAGATGTGCAAATTTATGGGATTGCACCAACATCTACCCAAATCATTTTTGTCGGACAACTTAGTTTCGCAAGAAGTAAGACATGTAAATATTAGATGCAAAACACCTTGTAATATTAAGTTACTAAAAGTTTAGGATATTGCTATCAAGATTCTACTCTGTATCTTTCAAGTCAAACACATTGACACATATTTCATGAGTAGTGCTTCATAAGAACCCATGTCTCATGACAATGAATGGTAAACTTAAAAATTATTGCATCTAGGTGATGCTCACAGAGGTGAAGTATTGAGCCTTCCAAGGAGGTCACTCATGGCACTACTCCAACTCCAAGGTGCTCACCACACACTTGACCCAAAGGATAAGCCCACTTAGCTTGCTACCCCATTTAGAAAATATTTCAACAAGTGTTGTGCCTTATTAAAAATTTATTTTAAGTCTAGAAGGTTTAGATGTTTATAGACCCAAACTTTATATTGATGAAGTTTATTAAGTATTTTTTAATATACTGATGTGTTATATGTTGTCTAATAGAACTAAGACCTTATATATGTCATGGGTCATCAATAGTTCCAAGTTTATGATGCCATGTTTGTTCGATGTCCACAACATAACTTAGAAGCCTAAAATTTCATTTTGAAAGAGTTCAACGAAAAACCCCAAAAATTGACATTAAACACATAACATTCTAATTCAAATCTCATTGATCTTTTTGAACAAAAATTTATAAAATTTAAAGAACATATCTATTAACATGCCTACTAAACACATCAATATTAATCATAACTTGTCTTAACATCTGGCGAGCAACTTGAAATGCATAGTCATCATGACCATATTTAATTCCTATAGCATTCACAATGGCCAGAAGAAAAGGGCTGCCTACAAAGTACAAACTTGTGTGTTTTAGATTCTTGAAAGATTGGATGGGAGTTAATGTATGTCGCATAACCTTGTGCACCTGTAATTGACTGGAAAGGAGGACCCAACATACACTTTGAACAGAAAACTGGAACTAGTGGAGGTCCAAGTGACCCCCATTATCAGACCATGGTTATCCACCAAAGTAAACCTCACGATCAGTTCTGAAATTTGATGGTCACCCCTATCTGTGATATGAATTTTTTGTGATGGTTTAGTCATTTTATATTTAAAATAATATTGATTGTTAAAACTTATATTATAATTAATAATAATATATAATAAATAAAATAGAGATTGTTAATGAATAGGTCTTTTTATTAAATATATAAAAAGAATATAAAATTAAAAAATAATTATAAATTAATAGTACATTGTAAAAATTTCAAATTAACTAAATTTCTAAGATCATATACTTTATTTTAAAAATATTCTTCATAAATATAAATATATAATAAATAATATAAATATATATATCGTATACTAATACTATAAATTAGTAATATATACAAAAACCACAAATAATTTTTATATATTCTATTTTAAAAAGATCTTAAACTAAAATGAATAGATAATAAGAAAAATAGAAATATATATATTATATTCTAATATTAAATGGTAACCTAACAATTATTAATAAATTTTTTAATTTATATTTATATATCTTAAAATTTGAAAAAAAATCGTACTTTATATTTAAAAAATGGAAAAACCACTACGGCCATCAAATTCCAGAACTGCTCAAGATGTATATGACGGTCGAATATATTCAATCGTCTTCCACGCATGTCGACAGCATTTCAGACTTTCATATAAAAGACACCATTTCGGCGTAATTATCATTGCCATTTGTAGATATATCCGAACTATGTTTGTTTTGTCCACATTTCCATTTACTATCATCCGTACGGGTAAATCCGCTGCAACAATGAACACTTTCTTTGCTTATTATATTTTGATCAGCTTACGTATTATTCATGTGGATGCCATCCAACGAATTCCTTTCTTGGGCGACAAATAATAATAATAATATCAAATAATATGGGTTTTGTATAATCAGAGTTGAAAACACTAACATATATAATTTAATATTTCAATCATAGCGAGCTACTTGGAAACTTTACATTATATTTAGCAAATTCATCCGTCGACCGCGCATTCTGCTATTTACTTCCAAGCGGCTTTTCATCGGTTATGCTGAAATAGAAATATTATTGCAAAAGCAAATGCATTTCGTAATTGTTCTTCGCTTTGTAATTTGTGTCTGTTTGGTAGGCGTTACTGCTGCCAGATGTGTTCCTGAAAGGTGTGGATCGATGAATGTGAGTTACCCTTTCTAGATTAACAATTCCCACTGTGGACATCCTGATTTTAAGATCACATGCAGTAAGGACGGATATACTCGGATGCCCTCTCCATACTTTTCTGCCTTTCGAGCTAATTCTACTGGTGCTTTTGGTCTCTTTAATCCTGTTTCTATGAAGATTATGGATATCGATTATGAGGGTCACCTCATCATATATTCTTTTCTGTATGCCTATTCCTGTCAACCATTGATGGGTGCGAGAAGCTACTTTGAGCTACCTTCCGGTGGGCCTTTCACTCTTTCCAACTCCAATAGGTTAGTGGTTATGGGTAACCAAACATTCGGTACCTACAGTTTTGGTGATTTGGGAGAGGCCAGATGTGTTTCAATTGACCTTCAAAATGATCAGCCATACTGCCGCTATGGCTGCTGCGAAATCAACCTCCCTGATAATTTACCATTTCTAAATTTCACAGGCGGAGGTGTGTTTCATTTGCCCAACGATTATGATAACCATACTTTGATGTGCGGCGTCTCCACCATAATGGACCCCTCCACCTTCCTTGGCAATGAACCTAGCTTCCTTTGGGGTGATAGTCAATATAAAATAGAATTCATGATTTATGGTCTCCGCCTTAACTGGGGTATCGGGGAACAGGATTGTGCCACGGCTGAAGCAACGCCAGATTATTCATGTTCCATCCATGCACAATGCCTTCACTCGCCTTCAGGAAAAGGGTACGTTTGCAAATGTCTCCCTGGTTATCAAGGAAACGGTTACTCCAATGGCACTGATTGCACGGGTAAGACTTCACCACTTTCTTACTTAGATAACCATGTTCAATGTTTTTAAATCATTACTCTATATAATCTCACAATAATGACGAATCTTCAGATATAAACGAATGTACCAGTCATACAAACAACGGTATGTGCGTTGGAGCAGAGGAAGGGGGAATATGCCATAATTTGGCAGGTTCCTTCAACTGTTCACGTGCAGAAGGATATGTGGGAGATGGCTTTAAAAATGGCAAAGGATGCAAGTCCAAAAGTTCATATCGCTTTGTTTTTCCTGCAATCATAGGTAACCAAATATTTTATACATTACGTGTGTTTGTGTTATTCGAATTGTTTGTCTTCAAGATACTCGAAATAACTTTACTTTTACCCCAACGTCTGATTTGGAAAAATACACAGGATTTGTCTCTTCGTTTGTGGTTGTCTGCTTAGTAGCATCTCTTTTGGTTTGCTGGCTAAAGAAACGCCACTTGAAACTTGTGGAGGCAAAGTATTATTACCTGTTGCAACAACACATAGCTTCTACAGTGGGGAGTGAAAGCCTCAGAATATTTTCTGCGAAAGAATTGGCAAGAGCTTCTAATAATTATTCACAGGAAATGGTATTGGGAAGCGGCGGCTGTGGAACCGTGTTCAAAGGCGTTCTATTAGATGGTACATTTGTTGCTATTAAAAAGTCCAATCAAGATTTAAATCTAGAGGATGACCATGAGTTTCTAAATGAAGTTACAATTCTCTCCCAAATAAATCACAGAAACATAGTGAAATTGTTAGGGTGTTGCATTCAAACTAAATTCCCATTGTTGGTATCTGAGTTCATTCCAAATGGAACACTCTTTGAACATTTACACTCCAAAGAGAAGTCTTTGTCTTGGGCGTCACGTTTGCAGATCGCAATCGAAACGGGGGAGGCTTTGGCATATCTGCATTCTGGAGCATCTCAACCCATTTTTCACCGAGATGTGAAATCGTCTAATATTATTTCGAATGAGAGACTCTCTCCCAAAGTTTCAGACTTTGGGATTTCTCGTCTCATCTCAGCTTCGAATAACACACATGTTACCACCTATAATATGAAGGGCACAAGGGCCGGTTACTTAGATCCTGAGTACTTCCAAACATTTCAACTCACCGAAAAAAGTGATGTATATAGTTTTGGTGTGGTCTTGGTTGAGCTTTTAACTGCTCTGAAACCCATCTCTGAAGAAAGGGATAGCGAGGAGATAAGTTTATCTAGTCTTTTTCTGTCAAGACTCGACCACAATCGCCTCAAAGAAATCTTCGATAACAAAGTATTTGAAGAGGAAAACCTGCAAGAGATGGAAGATATGGCAAGGGTAGCTAGAGAATGCCTTCATTTGGAAAGGAAGAAAAGACCATCAATGAAAGAGGTGGTGGAGGAGCTTTTTCAGGTAAGAGGCGGCACAAGAAGGACGAAATTCCATGATGGTAAAAAATGTGAAAACACAATGTTTGAGAATAGAAGCATTTCAAGAGAAGCATCACCAATACCATACAAATTCAGGAGTTTCTTTTCTTCATCTCCACTTGGGAGTACGTCAGTGGTTCCGATGTCGATCTCGACTGAATGATTGAAGAAAGGAAATAATATAGCTTCATCTTCATGTCATTATTGTCTATTTATTTAGTATTTTTTAATAAAAATTTGAAAAGTTTCTACAATGTTTTTTTCCTAGATATATCTTTTCTCTTTATGTATGCTATTTTTTCATAAATATATTTGGAAGAAAATCTGATACTATTTTATGAGATTTTTCAATATTTTTATGTATTTTAAAAAAAGTATTATTAGTCTATTTTAATATAATCTATAGTAAGCACATATTTATACACGATCATAGAGATTTACATGTTTGAAATTACATCATATTTTTATATCTTATAAATTTTAATCATTTAATTAACAAATATATTATATCTTATTATCATCTTTCTACCAACCAGAAGAAGGAAATGCCAACATCCTTATATCTCCCATCGAATGAGCACACTAGGCTAGCATCACACTGCAAATTTGGGCCCACCAACAAGTTTAGTCAAACGCCTTGGTAATCGTCCTCCATAGAGAGCGCAAGGACAAGATACATCCTTTATACAAGCAGTCTTAGGCAAGATTCAAACAACGGACCTCCCTATAAACAGGGATCACAATTTCCATTCCGCTGCGGGGCCATCCCCTGATTATCAAATATATTTTTTTAATTCGTAATGTAGTAGAGCGATTCTTTAAAACTCATCAATGAACTAGTTTTCTTTGTTAATTGCATATCTTTTAGAAGCCTCATAATTTATATCTTTCACTTAATTTAAATGAGCAAGTTGAAGCTAGCATGAAATAAATTTTAGTTTTAAAACATTATATGAGGAATACGAAGCCAATATGAAACTAATTTGAGTTTAATATAAACGAATAAGTGAATACCATACATGACAAGAAAGTTAATACTAGTAATTGGTTATTGTTCATATTTTCAGATGCTACATTAATGAGAGACCTTTTGAGGAGTCCATTTCCAATAGTAAGGGAATGTAATATAGGCACTCTTCTTTACTAATGGTCTACAAGACAAAGGCTTACTAGTTTGTACACTCCCTTAACCACTCAAGCATCCCGGGCAAGAAACTCATAGACCATCAAAAAGAGCATCTCAAGACCAATAGACCAAATGGAAACTATCAAAATGAGGCACGGGAGGGATGAAAGGAGTCACCAAAGTCTTTCCAACCTACATTGAACCACCAGGATCATCCTCTGAACCCTCTTCCTCCCCACATACACTTTTAGTTTTTGAAAACCATCCTCTGCGCTCCTTCCCACTCTCCCTAGTGTTGCCATGCACATCGGTCCATATATAGCTGTATTCAACCACTTAACAAAGTGGTTGACACAGATCTTCTCATCCTTCATGTACTCCACGTAAGGTAGAAGCTCAAGAAATTTTCTCTCATACTAAGCAACAGATATGCCTCTCTGCTAGAGGTTATGGAATTTGTCTATACGACGCTATCTAAAAAAATTTGAGAGGTATCGATCCCTGAATCTCTTTAGAAATGAATCCCAAGTGAGGACGTCAATATCCAGGTTACTCTTCATCACTTCCTGTCACCACCAAATTGAAGCTCCCCCTCTCAATAAGTGAATGGCAAATCACACCCTCACGTTTCTCTCATATGAGCACAAACCAAAACATCACTCTAAGCTCAATAACCATGCCTCAGCCTCGATCCCATCCATAACCCCAAAAAAAGGTGGAGACTTGAGGCGAAGAAAATCCTTAATCTGATCCCCCATATCTTGGGGTGCTCCTCTACCTACCTGAGATACAAATCCTAGTTGTGGATATGCCATATGTACAAATTCACCCTCCTGCTCTGCATACTCCTCGACTCATCGAGGAGGACTCCTACTTCGCTCACGGGCTGCTCCCCCTGGCTCTTCTATCTATTCTGCGAGCAGTAACATATCCATAAGCATCCCTGCAAGGGTCTGGAGGGCATTCTGTATTTCCTAATTCGGATTAGGTGGCTGATCAGGAGGAGGAGGAGTACCTGATTCTGCTGAAATAGAACATATTGTTGCAAATGCAAATCCATTGCGGAGTTGTGTCTCACTTTGTAATTTGTGTCTGTTTGGTCGGCTTTATTATTGCTACAAAATATGTTCCTAAAAGGTTTCGTTCGATGAATGTGAGTTACTCTTTATAGATTGACAATCCTAATTGTGCATATCTTGGTTTTCCTAATTTTCAAATAACTTGTAGAAAGGATTAACATACTGAGATATTTTCTATTTTATAATCATTGCTCTTTACAATTACAAAGATCCTAATGTAGACAATGATGGTGAATGTTTAAAAATAGACATAGATGAATGTTGTTATAGAAGCCAGAGTATGTGTGAGAGTATGTGTATTGGAGCCTGGGATGCGAAAATATGCTACAATTTCGTAGGTTCCTACTCCTATTCATGTGGAAAAGGATATGTGGGTGATGGGTTTACTAATGGGACCAGATAAACGTCCACAACTTCAAACCGCCTTGTCTTTACTGCAATTATAAGTAACGAATTATTTAATAGATTGTGTTTATTTGTATTTTTTGAATTGGTTTCCTATTTGATACTAGAAAATAATAACATTTTTATTTCAATGTCTGATATGATACAAAAATAGGGTTTGTCTCTTCATTTGTGCTTGTCTGTTTGACAACGTCTCTTTCGGTTTGGTGGCTAAAGAAACACCACTTGAAACTTGTGGAAGCCAAGTATTGTCACATGTTTCAGCAACACATAACTTCTACAGTGGGGAGAGAAAGCCTGTGAATTTTTTCTGCCAAGGAATTAACAAGAGCTTCTAACAAGTACTCAAATGAGATGGTGTTGGAAGTGGTGGCTTTGGAACTATGTTCAAAGGAGTTCTATAAAATGGTACTCTTTTGACCATTAAAAAGACCAAACAATGATTAAATCTGGAGGATGACCATGAGTTTCTGAATGGAGTTACGATTCTCTCCCAAATAAATCACAAAAATATAGTGAAATTGTTAGGCTGTTGCATCCAAACTAAATCTCCATTGTTCATATCTGAATTCATTCCAACTTGAATACTATTTTAACCTTTGCACTCCAAATAAGGGTGCTTTCCTTGGGTGTCACATCTCAATATTGTGATTGAAACAGGGGAGGTTTGACATATCTACATTATAGATAGGGGAGGCTTTGACATGTCTGCATTCTGGAGTATCTCAGCTCTTTTTCCACCGAGATGTAAAATCATCTAATATTATTTGAATGAGAAACTATCTCCCAAAAATGCAAACTTTGGGATTTCTCACCTCGTATCAACTTCCAATAACACACGTCACTACATATAGTATAAAGGACACACGGGGTTACATAGATCCCGATTACTTCAAAACATTTCAGCTCGTTAAAAAGAGTGATGTACATAGTCTTGGTGTAGTCCTCATTGAGATTTTAATAGCTTTGAAACCCATATGTAGAAAGGGATAGCGAGGAGATACGTTTGTATAGTCCTTTTCTATCAAGACTTCACCACAATCGCCTCAAAGAAATCTTATTAATAAAGTATTGAAAGAGGAAAATGAGCAATAGATGGAAGAGACGGCAAGGGTAGTGAGAATAGGCCTATTCCAGAATAAGGGCCTATTCTCGAATTAATTAATTCTAAAAATGAAAGCTGGAATAAGCTATTCTCTGTTTGGATCCCATATTGTAAAATTGGAATAAGGATTATTTTTTTATTTTTTTAATTAATTTGAATATGTATTTTTAACTTGTGTACATATATACACATACACATACACACACGTGTATATACACACACGTGTATATACACACACATGTATATACACGTGTGTATATACACACACATGTATATACACGTGTACGTGTGTATATACACACGTGTGTATATA
>MU223332.1:6787706-6809642 GCA_018584345.1 Thuja plicata | reverse complement strand
ATGCAATATATTATTATTAATCAATATTAAAGTATTATATGTATTCTAAATGATCATATGACTAAAGCTACAAACATTAACACTCCCTCTTAGCTAGGGAGGATGATCAAACAGAATGTGTAGTGATCTCCCTTGTCTACACTTATAACTCTCACAATAGCTACACAAAACATCAACACTCCCTCTTAACTAGAGATAATAAAATCCATCAAGGTAATAAATCCATTAATTTTGAAAGAAGGAAGATATCACCACACTGTTATATCAGGAGATATGGTTTATGCAGGAATATCAAGTCACATGATGTTCACCATAGCTCATAAATATCCATGATAAGTATAATTAAATTACGTCTCATGATGTCTACCATATGGATACTAAGTTTACGTAGAAATACGCCACTACGTGACATTTCTCATATGGTCCAGACAATGTATAATACAAAGTTCAGAAGGATACTAATATGATCCATATGGATACAAAGAAATTTCATAATTTGCGATGTGAAGGATCACCTAACATGTGATACCAAGTTTTACATATCACCTAACATGTGATATGAGGAATCACCTAACATGTGATACCCATTTTTACATATCACCTAACATGTGATATGAGGAATCACCTAACATGTGATACCTAGTTTTATGTATCACCTAACATGTGATATGAGGAATCATCTCAGATCATGATACCTAATTTTCATATCACCTTAGATCGTGACATGAGGAATCACCTTAGATCATGATCCCTAATTTTATGTATCACCTAACATGTGATATGAGGAATCACCTAACATGTGATACCGAGTTTTACATACCACCTAACATGTTATATGAGGAATCACCTCAAATCGTGATACCTAATTTTCATATCACCTCAAATCGTGACATGAGGAATCACCTTAGATTGTGATACTTAATTTTCATCAGCTTAGAACGTGATATGAGGAATCAACTCAAATCGTGATACCTAATTTTCATATCACCTCATATCATGCCATGAGGAATCACCTCGAATCGTTATACCTAATTTTCATATCACCTCAGATCGTGACATGAGGAATCACCTCAGATCATGATACCTAATTTTCATATCACCTCAGATCGTGATATGATGAATAACCTCATATCATGATACCTAATTTTTATATCACCTTAGATCATGATATGAGGATATATTAATAAGGAACATTACATTCCCTTACATATAAACCTATTATGGTATGTGCACTGACATATTAAATGTCTACCATAATGAATCTCCATTATAAGATTTTCACCTTGTAACATCAAATATAAGTTTTCATTGTCTAAGAAGTCGTCACCTCTCATAAATGTACATAGGATGAGTGGGCCCATAAAGTCATGGAGTCACACACATGACATCCACCTTGACTCGTCTCAGGGAGTGGATCCACCATGGCTCATCCCAGAGGGTGGAACAATGGCTTTCACCTTAGACTTCTATCTCAAAGAGAAGAATGCAATAACATACAAAATAATAGATGTTAAAACTCCTTTTCATATAATGTTTCATTCTCCAACATACCAAGTTTATCTCAAAAGTATACAACCTTCTCTCTAGCCAGAGACTTGGTGAGAATATCAGCCATCTGTCCTGCAGTGATAATGTACCTTGAATAGCATACTTATGTACTATATCTCTTATATATTTTGCATCACTCTTGGTGAACCCCAAGTTATGTAGGAGTTAGCATAAAGGCATTTCAACCAGCACACATGGGACTCAATCTCATGATCATAGTTCTCTGAGTGCAAAAATCATCTCCATTGTTGACTTCCATTAAACCAATATGACCCAATTCTTTGGAGATTAGAATGAATCAAATCCTTTATATACTCCCTTTAAATTTTAAGTTCTTGCAACAACCTCCTGACCTCCTCATCCAAGGTTTATTTTATATGAACTATCAAAACTCCCTCTGAATCTAATATCAACCTTCTGCCCGCAAGTCATGCCTTTGTTATTTGGTATGGAACTACATCATTTGAATCGCAATCCTTTGGGTCACAAGGGAAACCATCTCGATATGGCTTTCCCTTTTCAATTAGAATGATTAAGATCCTTTGAAAATCAATTTAGGGAGATCCTCTAGTAGCTCCCTCTGTTATGAAAACATACATGGCCGCAATCACGAAAATGTCTTCCTCCAAGAGACTCTCATTATCTGGTACATGATCATGTTGAATTTTTTTTTTTTATCATAACATTATTCGTAGGAGTATTTTCTCATACACAAATGTACTTGTCTAATTTCATAGAAACATGAGTGAATGTAATAAACTATGGATATATCCCTAGGCTTGGAAATATTAAACATTTATGATAATTTGGCTTCCATTTGGAGCTCCAAGTGCATGCATCAACCTCTTGACCTTCTCATCCAAGGTTGCCTCTAATAGATTGTCAAAATCCCTCTGAATGTTAATTCTTCCTCCTTGAAGAAATGTCTTCATTTATCAACTTAGTCCTATGATTGCAAACATCAAGTTCTTTCTCCCTTGAATGCAATCTCTTATGTTTCTTAATCTATCCTAAAAGCATTTAAGAGAGATTAAAAATAGTTCATAAAGCTAAACTATCTCAAAGAGAAATACCAAAGATAGGAACATATAAGATTTTACTAGCCAATATTATAACATAAATTTAAAACTCAAAAATTTATGTACAATAATAAAACATGGAATACTTATCTTAAGTTTTAAATGTTCCCTTTTGTAAGGTAAGCCCATATAGGAAATATCGGGCATAAATAAACTCTCATCATAATTCCCCTTCAATGAATCCATATTTTTGGATGTTTCTTTGATATAGTAAGAAAGACTGTCATCTTTCCTCATATCCCTTAATACTTGACTCTCAATGGGCTTTATGAAGATTTCAATATTTTTTGACGCCATAACTTGGAAACTATATTTCACCATTGATATCATTGTAAGTTTCATCCAATCTTAGAGAATAATCGAAGGTTTGCATAAGATATATTTAAGAGATGACGCTTCCTCATTGATAATTATAGATGACTGATGAGACATTAATGTTATCATGGGTGTTGATCTGAATAGAGTCAAGACAGAGTGTACTCCATACTGAGTCAGGGAGGGAAGGTTGTCATTCCAATACTACTGTAGTGCATTCAATCCAAATATAATCTGCAATGAGTATGAAGGATGTGAAACTCTATGTGTGCATTCTAAGACACTGCTTGAGTATCTGACCTCTTTTCCCTTATTTTTCTTGTATATAGGTAACACAATTATATCTTCCTTGAATTTTTCATTATATCTAGTGTACCACCAATTCTTCAAATATGGGCTTTCGCCTCATACGAAGGGATTGAATAGAATATCTCAATTCAATGTTTTTGCGATTAGTCCATCTGATGAGTCATCAATGGATAATCAGTCTTCTTAGTTCCAATCTTCATCAATACTCTCTTTGTACAATACAAACTGTATGTCGACTCCCAAAAGTCCTTTGATCATAGATTGGTTGATATAATTATAAAATACATCTAACACTTATAGTTTGGAATATAAAAACCAATGTTGATACTTCATTGATGCAATCTCCTTAGTGATGCTTTTGATAGATAATATGGATAAAGACTCAGATGTGATCATGTTGGATTACCAGAATATATCTTATGCAAAACTAGTTGTCCTCAATGATTGATACCATGGAACTTAATTGTTGTAGCAAACTTTGTATGCCTCTGTAATGTATGGACCGCTTGGAAACTAATATCCAAGAAAATCTCTAGCTTAGAAGATAAGATGCCCAAATGATGTTCTTTGATTGCTGTCACCTATGCTTGGACATCGATGTCTGAACTTACTAATCTCTAACTAGTTCTTACAAGATTAATCTTCTACTATGCTTGATGCAGATGAGTTGTTTGCAATAGAATAACGTCTAATTTGCAATATTGGTAGACTTGGATACTAATCTTAATGAATACAATTCACCTCAACTGAAATCTGAATCATTCTACCATAAAATGTCATTTGTAAATATCCAAGTATAATGTTTTTCTCCATTTCTTAATTCCCTCGACATGAAGTCTCTGATAATATATGTATCCATTGTCGATTTGTCAAAGTTTTCTATGGGTTCAATGTTGCTGGGTCAGATGCTTGCTTGAGGCAGATCAACATCACTAGTTGGGTGGTTTGAATGAGTTGAACGATAGAATTAATGTAGATATGAGCTTTATCAATGTCTGGATGTCACGTTCTATTCTTGGGAAGGTTGCAGTGTTTTCTCGTTTGATCAGATCTCACAGTGTAATGTGAATCAAGATCGAGGAGTCCGTGTGCTTGACAAGGCAATGTCTTTGCATTGCATGACACTTCATTATGGATGTCTCCTGAAAAATGAGCTTAGCATATGTAATTTTGGCTTGGATGTATGTTTGCAGCAGTCAAGAATGTCAATTGGGGACAACGGATGCAATGTCTGAAGACAAGTTGAGCTCATTTTGATGTTTGCAGGTGCAGCTCATTGAGTTACAAATCCATCAATATAGATGAGGCTTGATCTAATGCTTCATGCATTCCTCTAAGCACAACTCCTTATGGTTTGCAGAACTGATCGAGGAACATGTTTCCTTCTTTTGGTGGCAGTTAAGGTAGATGGTTCTGTGGAATCACTTCATATATTGACTCGATTATTTGGTCGAGAAACCACCTTGATAATTAAATTGGTAAATTTTAGTGCAGAATATCTTTGCGAATATCAAACTTAATTAGCGCTCGCCATACCATGTTAAATCTTTGCCGCAAGGAATTAGAATTTTCATTTGTAACAATTTTAATTTTCATACATTATGTATATGGCTCAAGGAGATATCAAGATTAATATACTCGCTAGACCTCAGAGCTTGATTCTTTCTCCAAGATATCCAGTTCCGTCAACCTTTATTTGTTCACTGAGTTTACATTTACAGTCCGCTCTGATACCATATTGAATTTTAGGATCACTGAAAATATAATAGAACTCTCTATTTTTTCTGTGTCTTTCAAATGCAACAATCTTTCTTTTAATTATATTGAGAGAGACAATAGGAGAGACATGTCCCTTCATGGGACATGTCTATTCATTATAATTGTTAATGTTTCATTAATCAATTTTATATTAAAATAATATAAGTTTGCATAATATATATTTAATAATAATATAATATAATATAAAGTATTATATGTATTCTAAATGATCATATGACTGAAGCTACAAACATTAACAGTTGTGAAAACATAGTGGTAAATCATGAATAACATCAATAAGCTAAAACATATCCTCAAAATCAATAGCATGAATATCATCGTTAGTTGCATTAGGAAAATGAAAGGCATCATCTTCAAGAGTATCTTCTTCATCCAAATTAATTTTAATAGAATTGAAGATATGAATAGCATTATCGATTTTGTTCAACTTGATATTTTTCAAGTTAACTTCCTCCTTTGGCTCGAGCATAGGTTGGTCAAAGGGAATTAAAGCATAAGTGGGTGTTTTAGGTGAAGTAATGTTTTGGGAAGCGTGTTGAGGCTCTATCTCAAGGTTTATGATGGTGGTCATGAGAATGCCAATTATGTTTGGTTTTTCTATAAATTGGTTGAAGTTTAGGATCAATCAACATCGGGTCCTTTTCTCCTTTAAGGGGAAGAGCGGAAGGAAACACACTAGGTTGAGAGATAGTATCGACAAAACATTTCTAAGATAAAAGAGGTGGAACTAAAGTATGTATAGGAGGTTTAGGAAGAAGTGTTGTAAACACTGAGGGGCGGGGGTGAATCAGTGTTTAACTAATTATTCTATTTCAGCAATTTGAACATAAATCGAATAGATAACATATGAAGCATAACAAAATAACACATAACACCAGATATGTTTATGGGGAAACCTTGATCAGAGGAAAACCTTGGTTGGAATTAGTACCCACAAGTGATTGTACTAGTATAATGAACTTGTTAAGGTTCCTTTGCCCTATTAGAAGCAGTATTTACAAAGAAAGTATAATGACCCTGTTAGGAGCCTTTAAAAAAACCCTGTTAGGAGTGAGACTCACTGTCCAAGAGCTCACTACTCAATAAAAGAAGGCTACAACCTCTTGAAGATAGATATGCACTATATCTAAAATTTGAACTGCTGAAGTGATATGGTTGTCTGATTAGTTCCTTTTATGTGATGATGATTTGATCTCTTAAAAGACTTTATCTCGTACTGACTAGTTAATACTTCTCTTCGTTATCTCTTCTCTGCATATTCTTGACTCTTACACTTATTACAAAAATGCATATTAAGTATATATACATACTCAATAGACGTGACTGAAAACAAGACCTTAGTCGGCCCAATAATAATATACACAATGATTCCAAACTAATTGGCTTAAGCGTGTTTACAAGAGTGATAAAGACATAACTACAAACATATTACAATAGGTGCTTGGCCTTTACACAATAAAATATTATACGCTGATCCAAAATCTGAAGTCAGCTTCATACTCTATTTTCTGAACTGTAGGTGATACTAAAATCACTATAACTTTTCAGTACTATCATTCCATACCATGTGCATATAGAATTATCATATTCATATATCATAAAGCTTAAATATAAAGGCGCATGTCCTGACTCGATCGCACGCACATGCGTTGGTGCTCTGATCAACTGCATATCTTTGCCTTGTTCTATTTTCTATACTTAGTCAATTTTCACTTCAAAGTTTGCTGTCAAAACTTCATATGACTTTGTTGCCATAATGAAAACAAAAAATAAGTCATATTCTCCCTGAGAGTCAACTTGCCAACAATCTCCCCCTTTGTCATTAATGGCAACAAAGGAATGTGACCAAGTTACTCAAAATTGACTAACACCAAAAATTGCATATCATCCTCCTTTACATATACTATATCATACTTCTTTATATATATACACTACTCCCCCTTTGATATTAATGACAAAGGTGTCAAAAATGAGGTTCTTGAGTACTTACTCTGAGTACACATCTCGGTAAGTGATCTAAAGATTCTTGGTTTCTTGCTGCCAGAATGCCTTCAGTGCCTCTACAGTCTAAAGATGGGCACATAGAGAATATGTGAGCTTCTCCATTTTTTATCAAATCCATGCAGGTACCTTGATCATAAGTGACAATAGTGGCATCTATCTATTTGATGTTCTCATTCAAAATAGCTAAGGAAGGCGCAAGTGCATTTCTTAGTTGGTTCTGCCTTGTCCTTATCTTGCTAATCTCCAACTTGGCTTTATCAATTTTATCTATCTATCCTTGTTAGATATTGTTGTAGATGTTCATGTATTGTGAGGATGTTTCAACTGATCTTCTTACACTTTCAACCAAGATATCAGCTTCCTCAATCTTTTTGATGTGCTCTGAGGTGAATTTTACTCTATCCATGTAGTGAGTTATCACATTTCTTCCTTTAGCTGCCAAAACTTTCAAGATTGCTTGACCAATCTTCAAGGAATTAAGATCTAGAGAAAAATTCTTCATCAATTCATTCAATCTTTCCTTCTTGTATTCATCTTCTGCAATTTTAGTGGCAGAGTCTACTAGACTTGTGAAGTGTGATTTGAAGCTTGTTAAGATGCTATCAACATCATCAACTGCCTGAATTTTGGCCATTTTCTTATCTCCTGGCACTAAGTCATTCAAAATGTTTACTGTCTCTAGAAAGAGAGGGCTTCTCATGACTTGTTTCTCTTTGGCTTTCTCCATGGCTAGCACACTGATCTTAATCAAATCTTATTCTTCCCAAGCATCTAGATTTGCTGAATCAGGGGTCAAACTTGACAACAATGATACCAAAGGTTTAATGGGTGGAGTAAGTATAGTATTTTGACTAACATTCACACATTCACTTTTCACAGGTATCTCCATAATAGGTGGTTGATTAGATTTATTGTCTTCCTTATTATTCAAATCTATTGAATCTTTAAGAGGAGCTTCATCTTGCTGTAAGGAAGTATTATCAGTGCATACCTTCTCTATTTCTTCAGCGGTGACAAATGATTTTTCAAATTTGTTCAAGTCATTATCTGAAGTTATCATGGAAATATTAACATCATTGATCACAATGGTTTCATCTAAATCTTTGGCTGTGTCAGAAGGTGATGTAACTTTAGGTACTAAATCCAGAGGACCTATCATGGACGTATTAGGAATTTTAGATTCTTTACTCTGTTTAGGAGGGACTGGAGTCACTTTTTTTGTAGGCGCCATTGATGGATACATATGTCTATCCTGAAATACTCACTCAAATGATTTCTGAGTCTCTTCACCAACCAGTTCATACTCTTTGTTCATGATATCAAGAGTTCTTGTTTTGGTTTTGAGATGAGATTTTACCAAATCCAACAGTATAGCTTTCTCATCATGTGAGAAAACAGGGAGAAGAATGTCTAATATTTCTTCTCTAATCCTCATATCCTCTTCAATTGCTTTCCTTTTCAATACATCAAGTATGTTCCATACTTTGTCTGGTATGACTGTCTTGAGTTCTAATACTAACCTTTTGAACTTAATCATATGAGAGATAATCATAGAATGAATTTCTAATTTATCTATCTCTTGGTACTTTTCATAGACATTCTTAATAGATTCTAGTCTTCCTTCATTATCAATTCTATTCTTTAAGACTGTCAGACTAGGTCTGAATCCTACCTCAGGAGGGGCTTGAGTTTTCTTTACCTTTCTCCTTGTTTTCCTTGAGGATGGGTGACCTGTGGGAACTTGCTTCTTCCTTCTAGTCATCTTGCTTGGTACTGATCGTGGAGAGGCTTCCAAGTCAATAGTAGTTGAGGGCGCAGATGTGCCTTCATCAGATTTCTTCTTCTTCTTCTTCTTCTTGGGAATATCATCAGAGTTTTTCTATTTTCACTTCTGGAGGAGTTTGTTTTATTTCTTTTGCAATCTTAGCTTCCCTAGCCTTATCTAGGTCTTCTTGAGTAACCCCATGAACTTTTAGGATATTGGATGTAACCCTTGATGCCTTCCTTTTGTTATCTGCATTGTATAAGACAAAATCAACTTGATTTGTCTTCTCTATGTATGTGCCCCATCTTGGCTCATTTGGATCTTTGGGTGTGGAAAATAGAGTTTGTGTATATCCTTCCAACACATGTTCTTCAACTTCATAACCAAGTTGGTGAATCTATTTGGTTCTTGGTTCAACTACTTCCATGCATGTGTAGCCAATTTCCACCGTGAAACATATGGCATCTTTGTACTTATCAACTATCTTCTCTAGTATTCTGAACCTCTTCTACATCTTGATCCTAAATGTTTTTATCTCCATGTCCATATAATCCTTTACACTTCTCTCAGATGTAGCCTTTACAAAAATTTGAGACATAGTAAGTTTACTCATATCTAGGTAAAGATTATACTTTACCAACAATGTGAAAGTATAGGTAGATAATCAAAGAGTCAAATCTAAATATCTTGCTCTTGTCATGCTTGATAGCTCTAATGTTTTCAATCAGCTATATGCGCAATATATCACAGAGATTATACTGAGTGTTATCTTTAGCCATCCTTATTACTGCCAGAACAGTAGTTGTGGACACACTATTCAACCTGCTTGTGTGCTGAAACTTGTAACCAAGTATCATAGTAAGAAGTTTGATGTCTTCTTCCACAATTGGGTCAACTGTCATCCCGCACCTATCACTTCTTGAGAAACATGCTTGTTCAACTTTTTTCTTTACATCTTTACTAGTGGGAAGAACTGGTCTAGCCTTAGGGAGTCCGGTCATCTCATGACTAAGATCAGTAGCAATGCGGAAAGGAACTTCACCAATCCAATATAGATCATCATGTATTCTACTCAGTAATATTTTAACCCATTCTAGTTCATAGAACTCATGCGTGTTTGAATACTCAAAGATAGGTTTATCAGTAAGATGCGTGTATTCCTCCTTGAATGAATAATTTGGTTTCATCATTAATGCCATAAGATTTTCTATGCTATTATCCCCAACATTTTCCTTCTTATAATATATGTACGCGTGAATGTCTTCTACATGTACGACTCCTAACGGAGTCTTGGAAAATTCCCCTTCTACATCATCTAGTATAGAATTGAATGGATGCTTCTTAAACACCAATCTCTTCCTTTCAGCAATGTCAAATACTATAGGGGTTGCCATACTTACTTGTTGATTAATTAAATAGGGTTTCACTGCAATTCTAAAATGATGCGACTGCTAGGGTTCCATTTTGACTTCAATCCATTCAACAACCAACCAAATTGTTAACCTTTAATTCTTTGATGCACAATGCTCCTGTGCTCTCCAAATTCTATGATCTCAAAATGCAAAAGTGAAGATAATCAATCATTCAGTGACTTATATAAATTTTACTGCATTTAATGCTTGTTACCGTACGCGGTTTCCACTAAGAGTTTATAACTTTGTTCTTATTGAAGTATAGGTGATGCATCCATGCATACTTCCTTAGTTCATGATCACAGACATGAATCCATAGGTGCATACTTAGAGGTGAGTATACCAGTCGCGCAGGGGTTCATAGCTAGAATAGCTCCCCCTAAGACCATGAGGGTCATCTAACCAGAAGTAGAAGGTGCGTCCACTATGGATGCATCTACTACCTTGTTCTCATCATTATATTTCTTTACTTCAACCCATATTTTACCTAACTCTTCTGTGGCTTTCACAAAATTGAATTCACCAGATTCTTCAAATAATGATTCTTTAGGCTTCTCTTGTTTTTTAGTTCTGGATCTACAGAACCTTGAGATGTGCCTAGCCTTGCCACATGAGTGAAAAATAATTGGAGGTCTATTGACATTGTTTATCATGCTGTGCTGCCTTGCTGAGTGACCATTATAATTACATATCTGACATGTAATGTTCTGATAGTTTCTCTGAGGTTGATTTCTCTGATTGTGTTGATTCAGATTTCTTTGATTCTGTTGTGACTGATTTCTTAGACTTGTTTTGCAATGAATAGCCCTGTGACCAAATTTATTACAGGAATAACAATAGCCATTGAAATTTCTTACCTCTTTACAATCTCTTTCCAAATTTCCATGCTTTTTATAGGCATAACAAGTTCTATTAACTTGCTTGAGTTCATCTTTACGTGATTTTATTTTAGCCTCTGCAAGATTCTCAGTTTTATTTGCTTCAATAGATGTCTCTTGTGCTTTCTTTCTTTCTTTCATTGAATTAATTTCAATTTGAGCTACACTATATCCAACACTAGTAGTATCACTTTTTATCTTTTGTGCATAAAGTTGTGATTGAATTAGATCAGAACTTGTGTGTAGTTTTTCAATCTTATCTTTTGCTTCTGTTAATTCAGATTTTATCTTTTTATTGATGTTTTCCAACTCCAAGATTTTCATGTTTTCTTGCATAATCTCATCATCTAATTGTACTCTCTTTGGCCTTTTATTCAATAGCTATTAGGATATCTATAAGTTGTTCATTTAGATCTTCAATCTTATCTTTCAAAGACATGTTCTCTTCATTCAACTTTTTGACCATTTTTCCCAAATCATTTGTGGAGCAATCTTTCAAATATTTTCATAATTTCTTGATAAGCATTTGGGAGCCATCAACCTTCAGTTTTAGTTCTTCATTTTATTTTTCAGATCTATCAAGATCTTCAAGGGTTGTTTCAAGATTATTCTTCAGATATTTTGCTTCTACTGAATCCATGATCTCCTCAAGTGGTTAAACTTTCTTTCAGAGGAACAGAGCTCTGATACCAATTGTTGTAAATAATGAGAGGGGGGGTGAATCGGTGTTTAAATAATTATTCTATTTCAGCAATTTGAACATAAATCAAATAGATAACATATGAAGCATAATAGAATAACACATAACACTAGATATGTTTACAGGGAAACCTTGATCAGAGGAAAACCCCAGTGGGAATTAGTACCCACAAATGATTGTACTAGTATAATGAACTTGTTAAGGTTTCTTTGCCCTGTTAGAAGCAGTCTTTACAAAGCAAGTACAATGACCCTATTAGGAGTCTTTACAAAAACCCTATTAGGGGTGAGGACTCACTATCCAAGAGCTCACTTCTCAATAAAAGAAGGCTACAACCTTCTGAAGATAGATATGCACTTTATCTGAAAATTAAACTTCTGGAGTGACACGGTTGTCTGATCAATTCCTTTTATGTGTTGATTCTTCGATCTCTTAAAAGAATTTATCTCATAATGTCTAGTTCATACTTCTCTTATTTATCTCTTCTTTTCATATTCTCAACTCTTACACTTATTACAAAAATGCATATTAAGTATATATACATGCTCAATAGACGCGACCAAAAACAAGACCTTAGTAGGCCCAATAATTGTTAGAATAGTCCCAAAGGATAACTGAGAGGGGGGGGGTGAATCAGTTATCCACTACTTTAATTTATTTTCTTTTCTTAGATATCAATTAACATAAAGTAAATGCACATTCATATAACACAATAGAGAACACAACAATTTTGGTTACGGGGAAACCAAATAGGTAAAAACCCCGGTGGGAATTAAAACCCACAAAGAACTATACTTGAGTATAATTATCCATGTTAATAGATCTTGCAACCCTATTAGGAGTTGTTCTTTACAATGCAATAAGTATAGAGACCTTGTTAAAGGTTGAACCCTGTTAGGATTCTTTTACAAGTAACCCTGTTAAGGGTGAGGACTCACTGTCCAAAAGCTCACTGCTAAAATGATGAAGGCTGCAACCTTCAGTAGAACAGATATACACTATATCTGATAGATAAACTGTTAGAGTAGACATTTTGTCTTGATTAGTTCCAGTTTTTTGTATACTTCCACTTCTTCACATAGATCTTTTCTTGATGAATGAAATATCTCTACTGTCCCAAAACAACAGACATTCTATCTTGCACTTCTTTTGTCTTTATTCTTCTCATTCACACTTGGCATTCATCAAATGAAATACTATAAGTATCTTCTCCAAAGTATGTGATCTTTTTTGGCTCTAGGAGTCCCTTCAATACTTCTTTAGTCGGCCATATAAACCATACAACCTAATTAGAAACACGCAACTCATACTGAATAGATGTGACGCTCCACAAAGTTGGCTCCACCAAATTAACTCCAACTCCATGATTCTGATAGAACATGTTTGGTACCTTTAGATAATTATCTTTAACTCATAACTAAACATGAATACAAACATGCATATCCCAAAGATAGGTGCAACTCAAGAAATAATGTAATTATGTCGGCTCTTCATGGATATTCTTCAATCTTTGTAACTGTCATAATTGATTAACATAACTCAACTAAAACTTCATATCTAACTCGGCGTGAATGCACATAGTATCTAGAACATGTATACACCATGGAAATGAACACGTATAGCTCCAGAACATCTATACTGATAATTGCATATGGAAAACTGTTGTATGTTATATGTTGTAATCAATGAAAAACATACGATCAATTATTTGCACAGAAGCAAATATCCAACAATCTCCCCCTTTGACATTGATGGAAACATATGATATCATCAACTCAAAGTGTCTTCCTTCTTTTTACATTCTTCTCAATATCCTCATCAAAATTTCCTCTTCACTATTGTTGCTCTGCATACTCCCCCAAAGTATATGCTCCCCCTTACTAATACTCCCCCTTTGATATCAATGACAAAGGGTGTTAAACACCATTAAGCATAGGTACTACTCTAGAAGTAGAGTAGTCAACCATTCATCAGTCACCAAGGACTTATGTACTTGCTACAAGTTCTAATCAAACTCAGGAAAGGGAATTACTCCCAACTTCTCCCTGAGATACTAAAAAGTATCTTTTGATAATGGCTTTGTAAAAATATCTGCTAATTTTTCTTTAGTGCTCACATAATCCAACTTTACTTCTCTATCTGCAACATTTTCTCTTAGAAAATGGTATTTGATCTCAATGTATTTTGTATTTTCATGCATCACAGGGTTCTTTGACATATTTATAGTACTAGTGTTGTCACAGTGAATAACAATAGGATAATCAATTTGAATACCAAAGTCTTTAATCATCTGTTTGATCCAAACCATTGTTAAACAATTCAATGATACTACAACATACTCAGTTTCTATTGTTGTCTAAGAGATAAAATTATGATTTTTACTTGTCCAAGTGACCAATCTGTCTCCAAGAAATACTTCTCCTCCTAATGTACTCTTTCTTTCATCAACACAACCTGCCCAATCTGCATCTGTGTACACATGAAGTTGTATATTCTCTGAGTTAGGATACCATAAACCATAGTCAATAGTCCCTTTTAAGTATTTGAATATTCTTTTTATTTCTATTAGGTGATTTTGCTTGGGTTTAGCTACAAATCTTCCAACAATGCCAACTGCATTAGAAATATCAGGTCTAGATTGGGTAAGACATATGAGTTTTTTTTATCATAGACTTGTATAGGGTCTTGTCAACTATTGTGGAATCATCATCTTTAGAAATCTTGCTTCTTGTTATCATGGGGGTGCTTACTGGGTTGTAGTCTTCCATCTTGAAAGTCTTCAATATCTCCTTCACATACTTAGACTGATTTATGAATATGCCTTTGTATGTTTTTTTTACATTCGATCCAAGAAAGAATTTGATAGGTCCAATCATGCTCATTTCAAATTCACTTTTCATTTCTTTGGAAAATTATGCACTAAGTTTGTCATTACCTCCAAAGATAATGTCATCAACAAAAATAGCAATTAGTAGTAGTCTTTCATCTATCTCTCTTATGAATAAATTATAGTCTGCTGCTCCTTTTCTGAATCCTATCTTTGTTAAGTAACCATCAAGTCTCTCATACCATGCTCTTGGGGCCTGTTTAAGTCCATAAAGTGATTTCTTTAATCTGCATACCATGTCTGGTTTATCTGAAAGTTTGAATCCTTCAGGCTACTCTATGTAGACTTCTTCCTTCAAGTCACTGTTCAAAAAAGTTGACTTGACATCCATTTGGTATACCTTAAAGTTCTCGAATGTTGCATAGGCCAAAAACAACTTGATAGCTTCAAGTCTTCTCACAGGGGCAAATGCATTAGTGTAGTCTATTCCTTCTCTCTACACATATCATTTACATACTAATCTTTCTTTGTTCCTTACCATTGTGCCTTCTTCTTTCATTTTTTTCCTGAATATCCATTTTGTTCCAATCATGTTCTTGTGATGAGGTCTAGGGACCAATTCCCATGTTTCATTCTTGATTATTTGATGTAATTCTTCTTGCATGACACTTTGCCAATCTGAATCTTTGCACACATCTTCAATACTTAAGGGTTCAATCTGTGAACATAAGCATACCTCTTCATCAATGGTTGAACCATTTTCTCTAGATCTTGTCAAGACTTTTGTGCTCTGATCTCCAATGATATCTTCCTTAGAGTTGTATTTGGATGTGTATCTTGAATTATTAGGAGTGATACTTTCATCTATAATTTATGATTCTTCTTCACCTAGTTTAGGATTATTACATGAAACATCAATACAGTCAAACATTTCTTCAATAACTATGTCCTTATATATGGGTCTGGGCTCATCTTCAATCATAGGAGCATAGTCATAATATCTTTCTTGAATCATAAACTTCTCATCAATATTCACATGAGTACTTTCAATGATCTTCTTTAATCTTAGATTAAAACATTTATAGGCTTTTCTTTTAGTAGAGTAAACAAGAAAAATACCTTTGTCGCTTCTAGCATCAAACTTGCCAATGCTATCATCTCTCTTGATATAGCACTTGCTTCCAAAGATTCTGAAGTATTTTATAGTAGGTACATTACCAAACCAAAGTTCATAGGGTGTCTTGTCTGCGCCTGGTCTTAATTGTATTTTATTGATAATATAGACTATTGTATTGACCGCATCTCTCCAATAAGTATGAGAAACCTTTCCTTCAATCATGATAGTGTGTGTTGTGTCAAGGATTATTTTGTTCCTTCTTTTTGCAATCCCATTCTACTGAGGGGTTCTAGGTGCACTTAACTGTCTCTTGATTCCATGTTCTTCATAGTAATCATAAAAATAGTCAGAGGTGAATTCTCCTCCTCTATTAGATCTCAGACATTTTATCTTTAGTCTAGATTCATTCTCAACTTTAGCTTTGAACACTTTGAACTTCTCAAAAGCTTCATATTTGTCTTTTAAAAATGCAACCCACATCATCCTTGAGAAATCATCAACAAACAAAATGAAATACCTTTCTCCGTAGTAAGATCTTGTTTGAGTAGGTCCACATAGGTCTGTATGTGTGTGCATAAAATGTGTCACACTTCTATGAATCATTACATCCAAGGTCGTGTTATACCTTGCATACCCGTCCCTACATTTTGTGTGCAAAATATTGGGTCCCCTCTTTTCGCTTTGGCTCTTGCCTTGTCTTTTGTTTTCTTTGTTTCCTTCTTTGGGATTTCCCTCCCGGGGGGTCTATTTTCTTTCTTCTTTTGTCTTTCGTGCCTCTGGGACCCGGTCCTGGATTTTTTTGGTCTTTCCAGGGCCGGATTCCGGACTTTAGGATTCTCCGCTGTGATGTCTTATCCTCTCGAGAACATATGGTTGCATGGAATCCCTAGGGCTAGAGTCTGGAGGTTTTCCTATTCTAGAGTTCACGGAGAAGAGGGTAAATTTCCTTTTCCTTGGGTATAAATAAGAATTACGCATCACTTCTATAGTTACCATGGTTAAACACTTGTGCATCTAGAGCAAATAAAAGCAAATTAAGATGATTTCAAACTGCTTTTGCTCCCATGTTTAGTGGCTATTAACCAGTGATTTGGCAGTGATTATTCATGGTAATCCTTGGGTTTAGCTCGTTGCAAGGTGCCTCCCATGCCTACCTTCTCCATTGTGTTCATTTCTCAGGTAGGCTCTCGACCCTGGTCTTGTCATTTCTCAGTTTTTCTGGTTTTGTTCTTGTTTCGCTGTGTTTTTCTTGTTTTGTCTGGTTTTCGCCCGTTGTCTTTGCCGCATTTTCCATCGCCTCCCGTTGGTGGGTTGGCACAGGCAGAGGGTTATCCACCCTCCGTGTAGTTGTAGCATAGGTGGTTTCTATGCATTCCACATGGTGTTGCTTGTTTGTACATTATGTAAATTCTATATTTTTAGTGTGTATATATCTCAGCCTTTAGCTCTCTACAAATCCCTGTATATATCTAGTGTATATCCTTCCAGTATTAGGTCAATCTTACCATGCTCTTGTCTGGTTTTCCAAATTTTATGAGCTCACCCATATGGCGGGATACCACCTAGTTGGAACTCGACTCTCAACTTGTTTTGACCATGTCAATTTCTCTCTCCGTTGTCAAGTCAGTCTTTAATGGTGCATTTAATTCCCATGCATGCATTTAAGATCCTCCAAGTGGCCTTCATGTCGCGCATGTTTGGACAGTTGGTGTCACCCTCACCATAACTCCCATTTATTGCATGGCCATGTAACACCCACGTAAGCCTGGCAACTTGCTTTCCGGTCACATCTCCCAATGATTATTTTTCCGAACTCTGGGTCCTACATCCTCGCCCTGCCCATATCTTACTTCCGTCAAGTATGCTAAAACCCCAGGACCTAATTATGGTTGGATTCCTGAGTCAACATCATATGCATATATTTCCAGATTTTAATGTACACTAAATTTTCAGGTGAAGTACGCAATGCAGTGGTAAGTTCTCCAGAATCTCGAGTAAATTTTTTTTTATCTTATAAGGATTCTAACGGTCGCCTTACCTTGCAGGTTTTTAAACATCACATTTTCACTATGTCGGAGGCTTTTGCATCCTCACCGCCCGGGAGTCCAGATCTCCCCACCACGGCAGTCACCAGGGCAGCCATCAGGTCCAAAATTGAAAGGGCCCTAGAAAAGATTCCCCTCAGCATGAAATATCTGAAGGAAAATACTATTACCAGATCAAAGATCGAATCCAAGGTCCAGTTGATCACCGACACTAGCATTGGAATGTGGGCAGAGATGTAGGCTCTGGTCAAAATGATGTTCATCCAATGGACAATCAGGGACCAATTGACCATCAATGTTGGAGAATCAAGGATTCTAAAGGCCACCTACTTCCCATGTTTGATTTAGGCCCCGTAACTTATTCTCACTCTGGCCACACATTATAACTCTAGCATCCAGGCTGTCATGCTCGCAGCCCCAGTCCCAATCGGATATCCTACACCCATGGTCTCCCTGGATGCTACAACTTTTTAGGAAGGTTTTGGGATTCTCCAGTTTGACAAAGCAGTCATCGTCACCTAATCTGATGCCTTGGCACAATTTTAGCAGCTGGAGGTTATGGCCCAGCAATACATGAATAACAAATGGCAGAAAACCCCATAGAAGGATTCCAAAAGAATGAAGCTAGAGATCCCCAGATCTGAATTCAAAGAAAGCATCCAGATGGGGATCATAGAATTATGCAGGATTTTTGGGCAACCCCATGCCCAAGAATTCTCAGGATGGATGTACTACTTCCTATTGGGTATCTCCATAGGCGAATAGTATTTTGATTGGGCCGCCATCATTTCAAACCATGTGGATTCTCAGTTCCTTCAGGTGGCCCGGACCTCAAAAGTTTACATGACATCCTATGTTCTCTGGGCCTTAGCACAACAATGCCCCATCACAAATGGGCTGCTCACATCAGGTGTACTCAAGGTTGGCCTGGGGCAAAAGGCTCCCTGAGATTATTTCCCGCAGATCCAATGGGAGGCTAGTTTCCTCAGCTTCTACCGAGTTAACAATGCCTTCATCTTTTACAATCTTGTCATGCCTACCTGGGACATTGGGTACCATCTCTCTAAGGAGGAAATAAATTTGGTTGAAAGTTATGGCCACTACTACATCTAGTTCCAGCAGCATACTTACATTCAGGTAACCGGCTTCTCTGGGAAACCTTATTTTTTTCCCAAACACTGTGGGAACAAAATAATCCTCTTAGAATATTGTTGAAAAATGCTGGAGCTACATGCCTTGTACACCGTAAAGAAGGTGACCAATGTTCCATTCCCAATGACTTGCGGGAATTACGCGTGTAGTCTGGTCATAGCAAAAGAGGCAAACAATGAAGTTAAAAGCTTGGGCCTAACATAATTCTATTTGTCGTGAAAGAACTTTGATCCGTTAGGAAAGATTGCAATGACACTTCCCCGGGCATTAGAGCCCCATATATTCCACATGAAGGACTTCTGGGAAGATTTCCAAGATGACTTTGAAGTCTGAAGCTGACACTTTGTCTGAATGACGATGGGAATGATGGTGAGACTGAAGCTTCAAAAATTCCTAGATGACTTTTCAGACACCGGGTCCACAATGGATCCTCAGTACAAATAAAAAGGGATAGATAAGATGGCTCTCCCTCCCATAGATTGGGATGCCTAGGAGGGGCTAACCATTGAACATATCACTCATGATGTGGTTGATCGTAGCCACACTTATTTCAAGAAGGCATGCCTAGGGAGTACGCGTTGAGTTGGCCCGACAGTGCTGAGATTGACCCCCGGGGCCGAAACCTTTTCACAGGGAGAGGATAAAGGAAAAATAATAATGGGGACCCCGTCACAAACCCCATTTGAGGCCCCCATAAAAGAAAAAATGCAACAAATGCTTCTGGTCTCCCAGCAGATGAAGGATAAACTAATCACGCGGTTGGCCACCCCGGTCCTCATGACTAGGCCTGTTTGTCCTCCCTCTTCCCCTTCACTGGACGCATTAATGGTATGATCAATAGGAATTGGAGCAGAAGAGGAGAAGGTGGCTCTAATGGATGCAGGGCCCCCTTTGGTAACTAGGAGGAAGAAAAAGAAAACTATTTCTCAACCAAGGGTGGAGCCAGAGCTCGGGATGCCAAACATCCCAGAAGTACAAATTGTTACTTCTGACTCCTTGAAGTAGGAGAAAGAACTAGAGAACATCCTAGAGAATCCCTGTCCCCATGATGAATTTGATGATGTGTTTAGAAATGATGAATTTGGAAACTTGCAGGGGGACATCATACAGTCAGCCGAAGAAATCACCGCACATGGCGAACTCCTGGAGCAAGAACCTGCACAAGAGAAGGAGGCCCAAACAGGAGAAGAAAAAATATAGAAACCTGTGGATGCCTCCAAAGTCCTAGAGATACAGGTCATAGGGACTGAGGATAGATAGACTCAGGATGAGAAAATGGCATCGGTTGGGGAAACCGGACCCATGAGAACAACTGTGACCCCAACTAACATGCTCCAAACGCCACTCCCAAAAGTAACATTTGGGGAAGTGATCACAGCAGCCCAAACATTGAATCTCAGCCTGACACCTCCCCCACCTCTAGAAAATACAACAATAGAAGAGGACATCCCAACAGAGGCTGATGAACAGTAGCAGGATGAAAGGAACCTCAAGGAAATGGATGATGATCCTAACATTGTCAAGGATATGGACATCGGGGCACAAGATATAGGCACCATCGGAGTATCACCGTTGAACTTAAGGATACAAGGAAGGAGTCAGAAGTGGCTCACACTATTGAAGGGGCGCAATAAGATCCCAGTGAGAAATCACAAAAATAGATTCTGGCCGCAATACCACCCCTACCAACACAATGGTTGGTGGAGTCTCATAAGAGGAAGGCCCCGACGACCCCTAAGGCCCATCTCTCCTCGATAGAGATGATGGCACAGATGTAGGACCCTCCAAAGACCAAGAAAGCCCAGACAGTCCATACTCTTCAGATTGGGTCAGGTAGAAAAATAGTCAGGGTAATTGTGACACCTTCCCCAGGTGTAGATGAGGCAACGGCTAAGGTCGATGAGTACTCCATCATTGAGGCATCACTAGGGAAGAGAGGGAAACAGGGTGAACTCAACCTGTTGAAAGAAGCAACCAAAGCAGTGGAGGCCCGTTATGAAAAGAAAGCCCAGAAATTTAGGGCAGAAAAAGAGAAGAATGCTAATCTCATGGGATTGCTTATGGAGCTCACGTAGCCTCTTACTAATATTCCCTCGAGTGCCTCCGCGTCTGAAATACCGCTCCCTTAGAGAAATGTAAATGCATTAAGGGCAATGAAAATAAAATCCTAGGCAGTTGATGAGTGGGTTACAGAAAAAGTGGGAAACATCTGGCATTTTTTGGCATCTACACTCCTAGATTTGTACATGGCCAGCAACACTCTACATCAGGCTCAGACTACTATCTCCATCTAGGAGGGATATATCAAAAATTATGAGGCATGGAAGATCAAGATGGAAGAACTCATCAGCATTGGAGAAGAAATTGTCTCCGAGGCCAAAATTTTAGGAGAGGAGTCTTTTGACTTTGTCCAGACCTAGCACTCTAGACTTGAACTCACATTGGAGGTAATCAAGCAATTGGAAGGGGCTATGTGTGACAAAGTCCAGGAAGTTCAGTATTCTTTCAATTTATACAAGGCATTCATCTCCAAGGTCTCCGGGGATGATCCTTTCAGCACAGAGACATGCCCTCTAAAGGATTATGTCTTGGGAAAGTTTGACGAGATGATGGAGTCTCGGTATGGATCCCTGAAGGGAATGGATGGAGCAAAAATGGAAAGGCTCACTCACATGGTGCTCTAGAGTCATGATGCAACCAAGATGGCCGTAGAGTTCAAGGCAAATGTTCCGGACTTGGAAAAATAGTTAGAGGTGTTGGTACTCCTAAATTTGGAACAAATTTGGAGTGACCATGTTGAAATTTTCAGTTGAGCAAAGTAAGTACCCTTGAGATTTTTGTGTAAGAAGGCTCAGTTAGAGTACTTGAAAAAGATGTCTGGATGATTTTCATGAGATACAAATTGGGAAGAGGCTTTAATGCCTTTCATTTGATATATGCAATGGGTCCCAGCTCCTAAATTTCAGTTCTGACATGTTTAGGGAGTAGTCATTTTGAGGGGGTCAC
>MU223332.1:6741360-6752726 GCA_018584345.1 Thuja plicata | reverse complement strand
CAATTTCCTACAGATTCTATTCTTACAACTTTTTGATATTAAGTTGATAGCTAGTTCAAATTTTCACGTCAAGTTGACTAACCCTGATTTTGCTGATTTTTCATTGTCACTTAAGGGCATAGTTTGGGCCCCATGATCTTGCACATACCCACTATCATTCCATACCATGCATATATAGACATAGAATATTCATATATCATAAAGATTAAATATAAAGGCGCATGTCCTGACTCGATCGCACACACGTGTGATGGTGCTCTGATCAATTGCATATCTCTGCCTTGTTCTGTTTTCTATACTTAGTCAATTTTCACTTCAAAATTTGCTGTCAAAACTTCATATGACTTTGTTGCTATAATGACAACAGAAAATGAGTCATATTCTCTCTGAGAGTCAACTTTCCAACAAGAAGTCCACATCCAGATATAAGAGATGGAATATCCTTAGGTTTTCTGAGCTCACAAATCTTTTGAATCTTGTAGGCTTGATGTGATCACAAGAGATTATCACGTTGAGGTTGGTTTGATTGAGGAACGAAAGGCCAAAAGAAATCAAGGTGAAAAAAATATTGAGGCACTGAAGGCTAATAGAGGCTATGGTTAACAATCATGATTTTCCATAATGAGGAAATTATAAACATTTATGAATAGGAGAGGCCACGACTTTTATGGAGGTAAGCCAAGGAAGACCAAGTTTGAGTTGAAATTGATTAGAAGTTAGCACCACAATAAAGGTAATATCTAAATTTTTCCACAAACTTCAATAGGAAATTAAATAGAACCATGTGAAGGATAAAGGAAGCCATTACAAGTTTGGATCATAACATTAGATTTATCATTAAAAAACAAATTTCAATTGTCTAGTGAAAAGGTGTTCTTCAATTATAATATTCACCATGCAAGTAGGATCAATAAGGAAACCATGGGAATGAATGACATTAACCTTTGTCATGAAACCATGGGAATGAATGCCATTAACCTTTGTCACAATATAAAGAGGACCATAAGGTGCTTTAATTGTCTCAGTAGGGTCAAAGGTAATGTAAAGCTCGGGCTTAGGTTTAGGTTTAAGTTTGATTTGATTAATAACATTGGAAACGCTATTTGCTTCATTATATTTATCATCATCAACAACAACATGAGTGGAGGAAGATGATAAGGGTTGGATAGGGGTGGCTGCAAGAAGTTGAGTCCCACTTTTTGAAGTGGAAGTGTTTTCCCTATTTTTCAAAAATTTTGTCAATTGATGTCAAAATTTGAGGCACTTAGAGATTGAATCCCAAAAACCTTCACTAATATAAAATGTGGTGCTCAGAGTCTAGTTTTCAGATATGTAGTTTATTTCAATACATACATAGTAGAAATTATTTTGTAGTAGGCATGTTTAAAAACCACTTTTTCAAAATGCTTGTTTCAGGACCATACCACACATGTGTACGACCACCATATTTTGACCTTAATAAATTTTTCTTTTTGAATCCTTCTAAGGATAGATACCTAAGACACCAAACATTAATGAGCATATTTTTTTTTTAATTAATTTTGAATTGACTGTATTTAGTATATTTTTGAAACCTTTGGTGTACGACCACCATAATTTGATGAAAATTTTGTTTTTCAAAATTCCTTTTTAATCTTCAATAAAATTCTATGTATATTGATGTAGTCATATAATTTATTTTAAAAGAAAACATAAAAACAAAAAAATTATTAAAGTTTTAGTGAACCTAACTATTTTAAGTTTATGTACCACTTTTGATTAATAAATATTGCAAAAATAGGAAAAGTGATCATATCACTATGAAATTTAAATTTTTTAAATCTAGACAGTAAGAACTCTAATGGGTTTTTATTTCATCAAAAAATTTGATTAGGAAGGCCTTGAAAAAATTACGGCAAGACATAAATCTAGTATTTCAGTGCCTTAGTCATTATTTTGGAGGTCCAAGCATAGGATTGGTCCCACCAAGCCTATCCCAAACCAAAATCCAATGCAAAGGGTGGATTTAAAATTCAAATTTTAAAAAATGGGCACAAATTTAAAATGCGTACCCATTTCTTGAATTTAATAAATTGGCATGTAAAAATGAGTTTCTAGTCATATATATATAGAAATGGGCACCCATATTCAATAAACGGGAACCCATTTTTTGAATTTTTGGATCGAGCATCCGATTCTAAATTGGGTGCCCATTTCTAGTGGCATATTTCAAGTCCACAAGACTTCTACCGAATTGGGATCCAACTTCTTACACCTACCCATAGACTCATTGGTATTGGTAGAATGAGACAGAAAATGGTCAGTGTAGATTTATAAATTTTGGTTGAGAGGCACTACAGATTTGTTTCCTTGATCATTAACACCCTCAAGTGATATAACATTTTAATCAATGAGGTCTTGAATAACATATTTCAAACATGAATACTTTTCAATATCCTGACCTAGATGACGATGGTGTTGGAAGAAATCTTTGTGATAAAAGTGTTTGGGTAAAGGTTTGGAAGTGTCAATTGACTTAATAGGAGGAAGAGTTATAAATTTAGCATTAATCTTGATTTCAACATCACATTATGAAAAGATTTAGAAAGATGAGTAAAATTACGAGCATGTCTAAAAAAAGATGACAATGGAGCCAAACCTTTGGATATTGCTGCCACTTGCTCATCAACATTGTTGGATGAATTATTGATCTTAATGGATTTATTTGGTTTTTGAAACTTGTTGAAATTTTTGGATGTGACGTCACTCTTATCAACCAAAGCCATTGGAGTGGTGCTCTCAAAATGACTCACTTGCATTTGATAATTATGAAGCGCTGCACATAATTAAGTAAAAGAAGAGAATTCAGAAAGTAGAGTCTTGTATCTAATGTCTTTTTGTAAATTAGAAATGAAAATAATTTGAACATCAATATTAGGCATATGATAAGAAATATGAGAATGAAAATTCTTAAATATACCAATAAAATTAATCACTTTTTCTTTAACACCCTATTTACAATGCATTAAATCAGTCAAAGAAATCTTAGGACCAATGTTGTTTTGAAATTGTTGAATGAAAGAAGTAGAAATGTTTTGAAAAGAATCAATAAAATAAGGAGGCAAAGAACAATACCATTGCAAGGATTTATATTGAAAGGTTCTAGTAAACAGTTTTTCCATAAACCTATGGTCATGATAAAAATCACTACACAAGGTTTGAAAGGTTTTGACATGAGTCAAAGGATCACCCTTACCGTTTTAGGTCTCAAGATGAGGACTATCCATGTATTTCAGGATAACGACATGAATGATATCCAAAGACAAAGGACTAGTAATGTCACAAGTAGGAATATTGAACTTGGATTGAGCCATTGAAGCAGTTTGTTGTTGCATGGAAGACATAGTTTGAGCCAGGTTATTAATGGTAGGATTGTTAGAAAGAATGGTAGGATTAGGTATGTTTGAAATATTTAGAGCATTATGAGAGATGGAAGGAACAATTGAATATGAAAAGGGTACACTATGGTAAGTGGGCATTGATGAAGCTAAGAAAATAAATGGAACACTTGAAGGAATAGAAGGAACAATGGGATCTTACGAATGTTAACATGTGTAGGATTGAGATTTTGAGTGAAAGTTGTTATGATAGGTGGAGCATAAGTGGAGACACTAGGAATTGAAGTAGAAATAGGAATAGAGGTCACAACACTAGTGGTCAGTGGAATGAAATCTATCTCTTGAGCACAATCTCTAAGAGAGTTAACATTGTTATCAATAAGATGAGAGATAGTATGCAAGATGTTAACACCATGTTCATAATTATGGATTAGCTTTCTTAAGCCTTCTACAATGGAAATGACCTCAAGATTAGGGTTTTCTTATCATAACCATTGTCAAAATTTCCCAAAGTCATTGGAAAGCTTTTGGACTTGCATAGGAGGAACCCTTAAAGCATCATCTTCATCATGAGAAGAATGGGAAGAGTTTTTCTCCATAATAGGAGTGATGTCACTAGTATGCATGTTGTTTTCGTCAAGATTCCTAGGAAAGAAAGAAGGCTCAGTATCAAAGGAACCCATAAGTCCAGATTCCTAGGAAAGAAAGAAGGCTCATGACTCAAAGTAATAACAAAAATGCACAATGGAATGAAAGGAAAGATGTAGATCGAATGCAATTTTAAGATTTGAAAGAGATATGCAATTCAAGAAAAGAAAATCTTTTATGAAAGGCACATCTAACTATCAAATTTAAAAATCTAAAGTAGATATAGATCTAAATAAGAAATACATAAATGGAATCTAACACCAAAATCAGAATAGAAATTTAATGAGTCAATTTCACCAAAATGTACAATAGGAAAATGAGGAGATGAGTAATGAAACATAAAATACATTAAGTGAATTACTTCCCCATTTCATGAATTGTGCATTAGGAAGGAATATTATCACTAATAGGCTTAAGAGATTACTCAAGAAACTAAATAGGAATATGGATATGTCCTTCACTAAAGATTTAATTGAAATAAAATTGGAATGATTATATAATGTAATTGAAAAATTGGAAAAGACACTAAAAAGTTGATTAAAACAAACTAATAAAATCTGATATTGAGCTTAAACTGATGTAAACAAAAATTAGAAGATTGAACTGACCTGACCCAGAAATTTTAGTAAACAATGGCAGGAATAGGGTGGCTAGTCGACCTGTACCTTGGAACACATCGAGCAATCGACCTGTACTCAACACTTTCAAATGATTTTTTCACGAGATTTGCAACTGTTCCTATGCTACCTAGAAAAGTTTTGACAGCCCCACAACCTGTTCCTGTACACAGAAAATGGGGGAAAATATTGGAAAAAATGGGTTTGCCTTGGTCAAACCCCTGTTTAAGAATTAACGTTGAAATATGATAGAAATTGCTTAAAGAAAAAAGTGTAATGAGGCAAATTGTTGATTTACCTTGCATAAACCCTTATGAATGGATGTAGAAATTGCTAAAATCTATGAAGATACTTGAATGTGCATGAAATCCAAAGAATTGACCTTGGAATGTAATGTAGGATTAAGGATGCCCTCATAGATACATAGATCTATGATTACCACTCTAAGATCTAGAATGTAGATATGCTTTATAACCACATGTAAAGAAGGAGAGAGAAGGATGAATGAATCTTCTTGCTTGATTGCTAATTTGTCTACTTGGCCATCATGGGAGAGAAACTTTCACCAATTGGAGAAGACTGACTTTGGTTTGATGGATCTTGAAGAAATGGAGACTTGGAGATCTTGAATTGGACGCTTGCCTTCAAATCTTGAATCAAAATCCTCAATCACTCAACTTGATTGCTTTATTGCTTGATAGATGACTTGCACTTGACAACAATAGCTTGCAATTGATCTACTTATCATCTATATGCAAAATGAGGAGATAAGAGGTCATTTTATAATAAATTCTCAAATTCGAGATTCAAATTTAATCCAAGCCGATCACAATTGAAAATGTTGGAAGAAAACCTCGACATTGGGCTCCAAATGAATTATGGGCCCAAAACCTTAGGAAAAGATCACCATTAGTGATTTGTTCCAGAAGAAATTGACTCAAATTTCACTAGAACATTGGGGATGGTGAATATGTACAGGAAAAAAAGAATCAGGTCACAGGGATAAAGCATAACAGGCATTTAGACCTTGAAATCACCAAAATGTAGCATAATAGGTCCTAAAGACTTCCAATTATCAGTGCTAACTTTGTAGGAATATAAATATGTGTGTGTGTGTGTGTGTTGTTAGTTCACATTTTTTTCCTTGAAGAAATAACCTTAAAAAATGACTCCTTGAATGCCTGGAATGAAAGACAAAACAAAACTAACATTTTGAGTTAGGTATAATGATTTTCTACACTGACTCTCTTCTTATTTCAGAAGGCACAACTATAGGTTTGCATGACGAGAAATAGCTAACATAAAACTGGGTATGCTTTTAACCTAAAAGTAGAAAAGGTTTGCTAGCACCTGAGCATAGGCATGCAATAGATGTGAATCATAGATTTATAAATAGAAGGGAAAGGGGAAAATGATGCACAATTCACTTTCTAATGCCCACAACCAAAGATCGAGGAAATAACAATAATTTCTTTTAAAATGAAATATTTAAGATTAAAAGTTCATAAAATACACATGCTTACAATCTGCTATGATATAAGAATTTACCCAAGAATAAGCGTGCAATTAACATAAGAAAAAATGTTATTAAAGGAAAATGAATACAAAGTTTCGAAATTCCCTTTTATTTTCTGGAAAAATTTGGTGAGTACAAAGACTCTTTCTTTCTATACATAGATTCTATTTCCCTATTACAAAATTGCACCACTATTTCCCTTCACAGAGCTAAAATCATAAAGACTCCTTCCCTTAAAAAAAAACCTTTCTTTCTTGAAAATTTTCACAATAAATAGCATCCCCGTGTCTTTTCAGTTCCAATAACTGATTCTTTCTAGACATTTTCTCTTTCCCGTGACCACATGTTTTCTATTGTGTCTCTGTATGAACACTAGGCTTCACTTACATTGCCAAACCTATATCCACATGTCTAGCATTCATTGGCTGCATCATGTCTCAATAATCCCAAATAAATTGCCCCTTTCTTGAAGTCCTTTTTTGGGTAAGCATTTAGTGAATTAGAGGATGCACGTTCCTCCATCCCAAAGTATATAGCTGTATTTTAAAAGCCCAAAATGTATTTTATTTCTTATGAATCTTAAAAAAATAATAGATATTCAAATCCCAAACTTACTTATAGAATACAAGTAGGATAATTCTGATTTTATTTCCCTCACCCTGTTCAGCAAATTCAAAACTCATAATCACAATGAATTTTGACCGACGCCTCTCTATTGTCTCCTCTATTTCAGTTTAGTGCTCTTTTATCTGCAATGAGGAGTTTCTGATTATATCCTATACTCTCACCGGTTGATCTAACTTGAACTTAGTGTCATTATGCTTCTGGTTAGAGGGTACAACCCATCTACATATTTATAATTTTCTTTGGAATCCGGACCCGATTACAAATAAGAGTTTTTCTTTTGACGAAATCGTTTGTTTCATTCCTTGTAATGACATCTTTTGGGAGCGTCCAAGTGTTTTGTTTGTGACTCAGAGTGCGTTCTGAAGAAGAACAATGACAAAGAGTATAGATTTCGGCCTTTTGGATGCCGATTGTATTTGCTTGAAAGTTTCTTTGCCCTCTCTCCAAATTGTTCACTATAGATCTTTATGTGTATGACTACTTATGCACCCGCAACTCTCTCATTTTCCCATTTTTACATTCATAGCATGTAATTCCTTTGTCATCGTTACTAAATCTGAGCAAAATTGCATCATATCGGATCTGCAACAATCCTAGCATTCATCATCGTTGGTGATTTCAGCATCTCCCGATGCCATGTCAGGGAGTCAAAAAAAATGAGAACTGTGGAACAAAGTCAGAGAAGTGAAAGATTCTAGAACTGTATATTCCACCCGACAATTTATAATGTTGGTGATTGGATGACTTTGGAAACCATCGAACTCAAATCGTTTAGTTTAGAAACATAATCAACAACCCGACTAAACCATGGACTCCAACGCCGGTTGAATGATATTTGATATCATTGTCGGGTCTACGGCCAAATTCATTCCAATACTTACTCTACTTTCTTGTTGGGAAGTCGAGCAAATATGAAACCCTTGAACCGGTTATAGAACTTCATATAAGCCTTCAACTTATTAATTTCAACATAAATGGTTGCACAATAATTTCAAAAATTTGATAAGTCTTTTAAGGTTCCAGACCAAAACCGAAAACATTTTAAACTCTGGCAGACTTGAAATTGCTCACTTATTATACTAGGGTCAAATATCAACAAAATAAACCATGGACTCCAACGCCGGTTGAATGATATTTAATATCATTGTCGGGTCTACGGCCAAATTCATTCCAATACTTACTCTACTTTCTTGTCAGGGAGTCGAGCAAATATGAAACCCTTGAACCGGTAATAGAACTTCATATAAGCCTTCAACTTATTAATTTCAACATAAATGGTTGCACAATAATTTCAAAAATTCGATAAGTCTTTTAAGGTTCCAGACCAAAACTGAAAACATTTTAAACTCTGGCAGACTTGAAATTGCTCACTTATTATACCAAGGTCAAATATCAACAAAATAAGCGTTAATAAGTGACATGTGAGACAAAGGTACTGTGAAAGTTTAAAATTGGTCATGATTTATAACATGGGTAACAGGGTCTGAAGGGGGATAAGGATTGGAAGAACGAAGAGAATCTAGAACTCTAAACAAATATCAGAATGAAGACTAGTACCTTGTCTATTGGGTGCAGGGTCAAAGAAATAGTAGGGGATAGGGAGCTTCTTGCAGAAGTGTGGAGGGGAACAGGGCACACCAAAAACTAACAGACCAAAACAAGACACAGCGGAAAGGAAACACACACCAAAACTTTCCTAGATATGTACATGGTCGCAAACCCTACCTTAAAAATTGTCTGGAATTGGAACTGATCATACGAATTCATTGATCGGTTGGGATAAATATGAACCTTTATGGAAAAATTAATTGTGGCCATATGATGTGACTAAAAAAAAATGCCATCTGGCGACTTCCTCAACGCTGTATACAAGACTAATGGAAATAAAAAATCTTCTTTCCATATACTAATGTATGAACAACCATCTTTCATCATAGATTTCCGTTTCATAATCTACCTTTTTCTTGGATTCGTGTACGCTCTATGTAAAATGGGCTAGCTCAACATTAGTGGAGGCTTCATTTACTTTATCAGAGCATGAAAAATAAATATCAAGAACCAAGTTTTCTTCCTTTGGACCACAAGATAAATATGTCCCCACACATGCACTTGTTAGTCGTGACCTGAGACTACATTATTCAACAATGGGATCAAATTTGACAAAGACGTCTTCTTCATTTTTTACAAAAGTAAAATCATCATCGAAAGTACAATGTTCTTTACTCATACCTTCATCAGACTTCATTATCAAATCAATGCATTCTTTTATTTTATATTTATCATCATAAGAAGAAAGAATCTGAATGGAGCTTCTTGAGTCTGCATGACATCTTTTTTGTGAAAAGAGTTTCCGAAATAGGAAGGAAATATTCTCTTTTTCTCCACTTCCTTAGTCAAGAAAACTAAAACATGAATATTCAGCTGCATTGTGTGAAAATCTGATTGACCGGTTTCATTCATATCTACTATACTTCCAAATTTTATTTCAACACCATCAGGTTTTTGGTCAACATCATTAAATTGAAAAATTCCATTTCTGGACAATAACCTAAAGATTCTTTTGCAAACTTTTTAGAAATGTAATCTTCTTGACCCTTTTTTGTTGGCTCCACTGAGAGGGGGGTAAATAAGAAAATTATGACAATTTAAACTTTAAAACTTAACTCTGATTTAGCTTGGTAGGATAAACAACAACAACAATCAAATTACCAAATAACTTCAATATAACAATCAATAACTTGCGTAAATAGTAAATATCGTTCAGATGAATCATTCAACACACATAGCACCAGATTTAACGAGGAAACCCAATTTGGGAAAAAACTCTATGGGAATTGTCACCCACAAATAAAAGTACTCTTTTGAAGCATGCTCAGTTAAGCCAATCATGTTAAAGATTACAATACACATTGTTATATGTGACCATATTAGGGGATTTACCATAGATCTGTTAGGATCTTCATCCTGTTAGGAGTGACCTAGTTAGAGGACTTTGAACACTCTTTTAGAATGTCACCTTTCACAAGGATTTTACAATAAGATTGTTTTAAGTCCACTCGGTTAAGAGATTTACTGCTACAAATGTTAATAAGTAACATTATAAAATTGATTTGTTAAACTACAACTACCTCTTTCTTGATCAGATTCTTTATGCACTCTATGACGACTGGCATCAATACTTCATCTGTCTCTGCTCTAAACTTAGATTTACACCTCTTTGCTCTTCACTACTTCAACTTTCCATCCTCTCTTTCCTTCAAACTCATCCTTTAAATAGACTCTGTTTTTGCCTCTTAATCTCCTTGACTAGGTTTTCCTTCAATCACTCTCAGCCGTTAGATCATCTTTCTAAACTTATTCAATGAATTTGAAACTCGGTGAACCGCTTCAGCATCTTCTTGGAACTTGCACTTTTCTTGGAAATAAAACCATTAGTTTTTCCACTTAATCTGTACCATAGATCTTCACCTTGAATTATACTGAATGTAGCTCTCTCCAACTAACTCTTTGTCATCCTTGGAATCTTCCAGATCATTGTAGCTTTGCATTAAATGTGTTCTTATCCTCATTTACAACAATAGTTCCACTCGGTAACATGAACTCTCGACTCGGTAACTAACATGCACTACTTGGTGCCTTGGCTTTCTCTGTGACTTGACCGATTTACACAACCCTTTATTGACATACTTCTTGTACTCAGTAACATAACTGATTTAGCTTACCGAATTGACCAATCTTCTTTACTGACTTGATAAAGTAGAAAAAAATTATCTCAATAGTAACTTATCATTGTTTGATCTTTATTAACTTTCCCAATTAAATCACTCTGAAAGATATGGAAATTCAATATGAACCATAAATCAATTTCTTCAATTTCTTAACATCAATGACAAAATAACAACTAATCTAATCCTTCTTCAATAATGTATACCTCTGATCTCGGTCTTCATCATCATCTTCATTCGTTGAGTAAAAATCTCCATCTTTGGCTTTGATGGCAACACTATCAACTGATGATGGCATGTACTTTAACATCTTTGTTATGTTTTGACTCCCTCTAAATTTTTTGACACTAATAGATTTGACCCTAAATTGCGACCAAACTTTTCGACCAACTTGCAAAATTGTTTTGTTTGGTCGCAATATAAAAGTTAACTTTTCTTTTTTTTACTTTTATGCCCGTGTTGGTCGAAATTTCGACCAACACGTGCATAAAAGTCAAAAAAAAAGAAAAGTTAGAATTTGTTATTTGATTGTTTTTCCTTAGTTTTATTTAGTTTTTTTCTTAGGAGTTTTCCATTACTCGTCTACATGCTGGTCTCTGGCCTCGATGGAGGCGATGCATAAAAAAAATTATCAAGGCCAAAACTAGCAAAGAGGAATTGGCGACGCAGCAAATTCAGGCGAAGGTGTAGAGAAAACTTCAAAAACGAATGGAGGAAAATGGCAGCGGTGAGGGCTCGAAATGGAGGATTCATGAGATTGAATGTGGAGAGATCCATTTGAAGCCTTTAGAGCTTCACAGAGTCAGCGTAAACCTTGGAGGAATTTGGGTTTCATTTGGGCTTCCGCCAACGGGTT